>KZ654426.1:13413-25534 GCA_001010745.2 Gerris buenoi
TGAGTAATTTGTTTTGCATGTTGAGTTTAGATGTGTTGTGTAGGAGTCTGTGTAAAAGTTTATAGCGTGTATTGCATGTTTGGCGTTTATGTTTGGTGTGATGAGCCCATGTTAAACGACGATCTAGGTGTAGCCCCAGGTAGCGGACGGAACTGGAATGAGGAATAGGGATTTGATTTAGTGTTACTGGTTCACACATACCATGCCTTAGAGCGAATGTCACGTGGGAGCTTTTCGTTTCATTTACCTTGATCCGCCATTTCTTGAACCAAGATTCCAGGAGTGTAAGGTGCTGTTGGACATTATCGGAGGCTGTACGTGGCGACTTATGTGAGGATAAGATACACTTATCGTCGGCAAAGGAAGCAAGAACAGTTGTAGGATGCTGGGGAACGTCGGAAAAATAGTACTCAAATTTCAAATTCAATATTTTAAAGATAGCGGTCAATATGGTTTACGACTTAAGAAAAAGTTTTAGTCAGCATGACATGTTATACATCGTTTTAGGGTATTTAAGAGTACAAAAAATTAATTAACAATGTATCAAAATTTCACATTTAATATTTTAAAGATGGCGGCCAATTAGACAGAAGGCACTAAAAAAAGGTTTTAATCTGAGTGGTATGTTATGCATAGTTTAAAAAATCTTTAAGAATAGAAATAGAACTCCTAGTCTGCTTTGAAGCTATATTGAAAGTGGGAAGACATTTTTGGATAAAATTGACATTATACAAATGAACTGACAGAAAATGTAGGGATCAGTCCAGAATTCACTGATTAAGTTGTGGTGAGGCCAAGAAAGAGTAAAATACAGTTTCCTTACGAGTGTAAAGATGAACCTGTAAAGTCTATAGGAAGAAATATTTTTAAGTATTTTTTTTTGTTGTCCACGAAACTGCAATAAATTCTTTGACAGAGAGGTTTGAACCAATGGAAAGCTAAAGGAAATATTTTAAATTTCTTTGATATTTAGCAAACAGAGAGATGTGAGAAAGGAACTTAGAAATAGAAGTGAAACTTAAGTTCTAGAATGCATTGCTCTCTTTAATTTTTTGACGAATTTATTAATTCAGGACTAAGAAATGGTTATGGGAAATTTAATTGAAAAAAAAAACAAAAATATTGCTACGCTACTAAGGCAACCACATTTATTCCAATAAAAATAAATGTTTCTTTTGATTTGCTGGTCTTTGAATAGATATAATACAATTAAGCTGTAAAAATGTTACACTTGGACGAATCTCGAATCGCAAACTTTACACGATGTCACTATATGAAAAAATTCACTCTACCGCCGCCAAAGAGATTTCACATCAAAAATTATCTGCGGTCAACCATTTGTCAGGACCAACTAAGTGGTTTGGCAATGTTGGCTTCAATACCAACTAAGTGGTTTGGCAATGTTGGCTTCAATACCAACTAAGTGGTTTGGCAATGTTGGCTTCAATACCAACTAAGTGGTTTGGCAATGTTGGCTTCAATACCAACTAAGTGGTTTGGCAATGTTGGCTTCAATACCAACTAAGTGGTTTGGCAATGTTGGCTTCAATACCAACTAAGTGGTTTGGCAATGTTGGCTTCAATACCAACTAAGTGGTTTGGCAATGTTGGCTTCAATACCAACTAAGTGGTTTGGCAATGTTGGCTTCAATACCAACTAAGTGGTTTGGCAATGTTGGCTTCAATACCAACTAAGTGGTTTGGCAATGTTGGCTTCAATACCAACTAAGTGGTTTGGCAATGTTGGCTTCAATACCAACTAAGTGGTTTGGCAATGTTGGCTTCAATACCAACTAAGTGGTTTGGCAATGTTGGCTTCAATACCAACTAAGTGGTTTGGCAATGTTGGCTTCAATACCAACTAAGTGGTTTGGCAATGTTGGCTTCAATACCAACTAAGTGGTTTGGCAATGTTGGCTTCAATACCAACTAAGTGGTTTGGCAATGTTGGCTTCAATACCAACTAAGTGGTTTGGCAATGTTGGCTTCAATACCAACTAAGTGGTTTGGCAATGTTGGCTTCAATACCAACTAAGTGGTTTGGCAATGTTGGCTTCAATACCAACTAAGTGGTTTGGCAATGTTGGCTTCAATACCAACTAAGTGGTTTGGCAATGTTGGCTTCAATACCAACTAAGTGGTTTGGCAATGTTGGCTTCAATACCAACTAAGTGGTTTGGCAATGTTGGCTTCAATACCAACTAAGTGGTTTGGCAATGTTGGCTTCAATACCAACTAAGTGGTTTGGCAATGTTGGCTTCAATACCAACTAAGTGGTTTGGCAATGTTGGCTTCAATACCAACTAAGTGGTTTGGCAATGTTGGCTTCAATACCAACTAAGTGGTTTGGCAATGTTGGCTTCAATACCAACTAAGTGGTTTGGCAATGTTGGCTTCAATACCAACTAAGTGGTTTGGCAATGTTGGCTTCAATACCAACTAAGTGGTTTGGCAATGTTGGCTTCAATACCAACTAAGTGGTTTGGCAATGTTGGCTTCAATACCAACTAAGTGGTTTGGCAATGTTGGCTTCAATACCAACTAAGTGGTTTGGCAATGTTGGCTTCAATACCAACTAAGTGGTTTGGCAATGTTGGCTTCAATACCAACTAAGTGGTTTGGCAATGTTGGCTTCAATACCAACTAAGTGGTTTGGCAATGTTGGCTTCAATACCAACTAAGTGGTTTGGCAATGTTGGCTTCAATACCAACTAAGTGGTTTGGCAATGTTGGCTTCAATACCAACTAAGTGGTTTGGCAATGTTGGCTTCAATACCAACTAAGTGGTTTGGCAATGTTGGCTTCAATACCAACTAAGTGGTTTGGCAATGTTGGCTTCAATACCAACTAAGTGGTTTGGCAATGTTGGCTTCAATACCAACTAAGTGGTTTGGCAATGTTGGCTTCAATACCAACTAAGTGGTTTGGCAATGTTGGCTTCAATACCAACTAAGTGGTTTGGCAATGTTGGCTTCAATACCAACTAAGTGGTTTGGCAATGTTGGCTTCAATACCAACTAAGTGGTTTGGCAATGTTGGCTTCAATACCAACTAAGTGGTTTGGCAATGTTGGCTTCAATACCAACTAAGTGGTTTGGCAATGTTGGCTTCAATACCAACTAAGTGGTTTGGCAATGTTGGCTTCAATACCAACTAAGTGGTTTGGCAATGTTGGCTTCAATACCAACTAAGTGGTTTGGCAATGTTGGCTTCAATACCAACTAAGTGGTTTGGCAATGTTGGCTTCAATACCAACTAAGTGGTTTGGCAATGTTGGCTTCAATACCAACTAAGTGGTTTGGCAATGTTGGCTTCAATACCAACTAAGTGGTTTGGCAATGTTGGCTTCAATACCAACTAAGTGGTTTGGCAATGTTGGCTTCAATACCAACTAAGTGGTTTGGCAATGTTGGCTTCAATACCAACTAAGTGGTTTGGCAATGTTGGCTTCAATACCAACTAAGTGGTTTGGCAATGTTGGCTTCAATACCAACTAAGTGGTTTGGCAATGTTGGCTTCAATACCAACTAAGTGGTTTGGCAATGTTGGCTTCAATACCAACTAAGTGGTTTGGCAATGTTGGCTTCAATACCAACTAAGTGGTTTGGCAATGTTGGCTTCAATACCAACTAAGTGGTTTGGCAATGTTGGCTTCAATACCAACTAAGTGGTTTGGCAATGTTGGCTTCAATACCAACTAAGTGGTTTGGCAATGTTGGCTTCAATACCAACTAAGTGGTTTGGCAATGTTGGCTTCAATACCAACTAAGTGGTTTGGCAATGTTGGCTTCAATACCAACTAAGTGGTTTGGCAATGTTGGCTTCAATACCAACTAAGTGGTTTGGCAATGTTGGCTTCAATACCAACTAAGTGGTTTGGCAATGTTGGCTTCAATACCAACTAAGTGGTTTGGCAATGTTGGCTTCAATACCAACTAAGTGGTTTGGCAATGTTGGCTTCAATACCAACTAAGTGGTTTGGCAATGTTGGCTTCAATACCAACTAAGTGGTTTGGCAATGTTGGCTTCAATACCAACTAAGTGGTTTGGCAATGTTGGCTTCAATACCAACTAAGTGGTTTGGCAATGTTGGCTTCAATACCAACTAAGTGGTTTGGCAATGTTGGCTTCAATACCAACTAAGTGGTTTGGCAATGTTGGCTTCAATACCAACTAAGTGGTTTGGCAATGTTGGCTTCAATACCAACTAAGTGGTTTGGCAATGTTGGCTTCAATACCAACTAAGTGGTTTGGCAATGTTGGCTTCAATACCAACTAAGTGGTTTGGCAATGTTGGCTTCAATACCAACTAAGTGGTTTGGCAATGTTGGCTTCAATACCAACTAAGTGGTTTGGCAATGTTGGCTTCAATACCAACTAAGTGGTTTGGCAATGTTGGCTTCAATACCAACTAAGTGGTTTGGCAATGTTGGCTTCAATACCAACTAAGTGGTTTGGCAATGTTGGCTTCAATACCAACTAAGTGGTTTGGCAATGTTGGCTTCAATACCAACTAAGTGGTTTGGCAATGTTGGCTTCAATACCAACTAAGTGGTTTGGCAATGTTGGCTTCAATACCAACTAAGTGGTTTGGCAATGTTGGCTTCAATACCAACTAAGTGGTTTGGCAATGTTGGCTTCAATACCAACTAAGTGGTTTGGCAATGTTGGCTTCAATACCAACTAAGTGGTTTGGCAATGTTGGCTTCAATACCAACTAAGTGGTTTGGCAATGTTGGCTTCAATACCAACTAAGTGGTTTGGCAATGTTGGCTTCAATACCAACTAAGTGGTTTGGCAATGTTGGCTTCAATACCAACTAAGTGGTTTGGCAATGTTGGCTTCAATACCAACTAAGTGGTTTGGCAATGTTGGCTTCAATACCAACTAAGTGGTTTGGCAATGTTGGCTTCAATACCAACTAAGTGGTTTGGCAATGTTGGCTTCAATACCAACTAAGTGGTTTGGCAATGTTGGCTTCAATACCAACTAAGTGGTTTGGCAATGTTGGCTTCAATACCAACTAAGTGGTTTGGCAATGTTGGCTTCAATACCAACTAAGTGGTTTGGCAATGTTGGCTTCAATACCAACTAAGTGGTTTGGCAATGTTGGCTTCAATACCAACTAAGTGGTTTGGCAATGTTGGCTTCAATACCAACTAAGTGGTTTGGCAATGTTGGCTTCAATACCAACTAAGTGGTTTGGCAATGTTGGCTTCAATACCAACTAAGTGGTTTGGCAATGTTGGCTTCAATACCAACTAAGTGGTTTGGCAATGTTGGCTTCAATACCAACTAAGTGGTTTGGCAATGTTGGCTTCAATACCAACTAAGTGGTTTGGCAATGTTGGCTTCAATACCAACTAAGTGGTTTGGCAATGTTGGCTTCAATACCAACTAAGTGGTTTGGCAATGTTGGCTTCAATACCAACTAAGTGGTTTGGCAATGTTGGCTTCAATACCAACTAAGTGGTTTGGCAATGTTGGCTTCAATACCAACTAAGTGGTTTGGCAATGTTGGCTTCAATACCAACTAAGTGGTTTGGCAATGTTGGCTTCAATACCAACTAAGTGGTTTGGCAATGTTGGCTTCAATACCAACTAAGTGGTTTGGCAATGTTGGCTTCAATACCAACTAAGTGGTTTGGCAATGTTGGCTTCAATACCAACTAAGTGGTTTGGCAATGTTGGCTTCAATACCAACTAAGTGGTTTGGCAATGTTGGCTTCAATACCAACTAAGTGGTTTGGCAATGTTGGCTTCAATACCAACTAAGTGGTTTGGCAATGTTGGCTTCAATACCAACTAAGTGGTTTGGCAATGTTGGCTTCAATACCAACTAAGTGGTTTGGCAATGTTGGCTTCAATACCAACTAAGTGGTTTGGCAATGTTGGCTTCAATACCAACTAAGTGGTTTGGCAATGTTGGCTTCAATACCAACTAAGTGGTTTGGCAATGTTGGCTTCAATACCAACTAAGTGGTTTGGCAATGTTGGCTTCAATACCAACTAAGTGGTTTGGCAATGTTGGCTTCAATACCAACTAAGTGGTTTGGCAATGTTGGCTTCAATACCAACTAAGTGGTTTGGCAATGTTGGCTTCAATACCAACTAAGTGGTTTGGCAATGTTGGCTTCAATACCAACTAAGTGGTTTGGCAATGTTGGCTTCAATACCAACTAAGTGGTTTGGCAATGTTGGCTTCAATACCAACTAAGTGGTTTGGCAATGTTGGCTTCAATACCAACTAAGTGGTTTGGCAATGTTGGCTTCAATACCAACTAAGTGGTTTGGCAATGTTGGCTTCAATACCAACTAAGTGGTTTGGCAATGTTGGCTTCAATACCAACTAAGTGGTTTGGCAATGTTGGCTTCAATACCAACTAAGTGGTTTGGCAATGTTGGCTTCAATACCAACTAAGTGGTTTGGCAATGTTGGCTTCAATACCAACTAAGTGGTTTGGCAATGTTGGCTTCAATACCAACTAAGTGGTTTGGCAATGTTGGCTTCAATACCAACTAAGTGGTTTGGCAATGTTGGCTTCAATACCAACTAAGTGGTTTGGCAATGTTGGCTTCAATACCAACTAAGTGGTTTGGCAATGTTGGCTTCAATACCAACTAAGTGGTTTGGCAATGTTGGCTTCAATACCAACTAAGTGGTTTGGCAATGTTGGCTTCAATACCAACTAAGTGGTTTGGCAATGTTGGCTTCAATACCAACTAAGTGGTTTGGCAATGTTGGCTTCAATACCAACTAAGTGGTTTGGCAATGTTGGCTTCAATACCAACTAAGTGGTTTGGCAATGTTGGCTTCAATACCAACTAAGTGGTTTGGCAATGTTGGCTTCAATACCAACTAAGTGGTTTGGCAATGTTGGCTTCAATACCAACTAAGTGGTTTGGCAATGTTGGCTTCAATACCAACTAAGTGGTTTGGCAATGTTGGCTTCAATACCAACTAAGTGGTTTGGCAATGTTGGCTTCAATACCAACTAAGTGGTTTGGCAATGTTGGCTTCAATACCAACTAAGTGGTTTGGCAATGTTGGCTTCAATACCAACTAAGTGGTTTGGCAATGTTGGCTTCAATACCAACTAAGTGGTTTGGCAATGTTGGCTTCAATACCAACTAAGTGGTTTGGCAATGTTGGCTTCAATACCAACTAAGTGGTTTGGCAATGTTGGCTTCAATACCAACTAAGTGGTTTGGCAATGTTGGCTTCAATACCAACTAAGTGGTTTGGCAATGTTGGCTTCAATACCAACTAAGTGGTTTGGCAATGTTGGCTTCAATACCAACTAAGTGGTTTGGCAATGTTGGCTTCAATACCAACTAAGTGGTTTGGCAATGTTGGCTTCAATACCAACTAAGTGGTTTGGCAATGTTGGCTTCAATACCAACTAAGTGGTTTGGCAATGTTGGCTTCAATACCAACTAAGTGGTTTGGCAATGTTGGCTTCAATACCAACTAAGTGGTTTGGCAATGTTGGCTTCAATACCAACTAAGTGGTTTGGCAATGTTGGCTTCAATACCAACTAAGTGGTTTGGCAATGTTGGCTTCAATACCAACTAAGTGGTTTGGCAATGTTGGCTTCAATACCAACTAAGTGGTTTGGCAATGTTGGCTTCAATACCAACTAAGTGGTTTGGCAATGTTGGCTTCAATACCAACTAAGTGGTTTGGCAATGTTGGCTTCAATACCAACTAAGTGGTTTGGCAATGTTGGCTTCAATACCAACTAAGTGGTTTGGCAATGTTGGCTTCAATACCAACTAAGTGGTTTGGCAATGTTGGCTTCAATACCAACTAAGTGGTTTGGCAATGTTGGCTTCAATACCAACTAAGTGGTTTGGCAATGTTGGCTTCAATACCAACTAAGTGGTTTGGCAATGTTGGCTTCAATACCAACTAAGTGGTTTGGCAATGTTGGCTTCAATACCAACTAAGTGGTTTGGCAATGTTGGCTTCAATACCAACTAAGTGGTTTGGCAATGTTGGCTTCAATACCAACTAAGTGGTTTGGCAATGTTGGCTTCAATACCAACTAAGTGGTTTGGCAATGTTGGCTTCAATACCAACTAAGTGGTTTGGCAATGTTGGCTTCAATACCAACTAAGTGGTTTGGCAATGTTGGCTTCAATACCAACTAAGTGGTTTGGCAATGTTGGCTTCAATACCAACTAAGTGGTTTGGCAATGTTGGCTTCAATACCAACTAAGTGGTTTGGCAATGTTGGCTTCAATACCAACTAAGTGGTTTGGCAATGTTGGCTTCAATACCAACTAAGTGGTTTGGCAATGTTGGCTTCAATACCAACTAAGTGGTTTGGCAATGTTGGCTTCAATACCAACTAAGTGGTTTGGCAATGTTGGCTTCAATACCAACTAAGTGGTTTGGCAATGTTGGCTTCAATACCAACTAAGTGGTTTGGCAATGTTGGCTTCAATACCAACTAAGTGGTTTGGCAATGTTGGCTTCAATACCAACTAAGTGGTTTGGCAATGTTGGCTTCAATACCAACTAAGTGGTTTGGCAATGTTGGCTTCAATACCAACTAAGTGGTTTGGNATTACTATTTACAAAGGGAGACAGTCAGAGAAAAATAGACTTCAGCGCCGGGATTCGAACCACTGACCTCCCCCTCATTTCTAGTGTGCGGGTGCTCTAGCCAGTTAAGCTACACTGAAGAATACTTTCACCTGACAAATATCGATACCTAATCCCGAATTAAGCTTTTTCACATTTTTCCACAAGTCTTAGAAGTCAAGAAACGACTATAGAACTAGACCGAGAAATACGCTTGAAATTAAAAAGTACTCAATTAGTACCTGTACTTAGTACAAACAATTAGAAATTCAATTTTTAAGTTTTTGGTAGTACTCATACTACGGAACGTTTAAATTTTAATTTAAATCAAATTATAATTACTATTTACAAAGGGAGACAGTCAGAGAAAAATAGACNAGTGGTTTGGCAATGTTGGCTTCAATACCAACTAAGTGGTTTGGCAATGTTGGCTTCAATACCAACTAAGTGGTTTGGCAATGTTGGCTTCAATACCAACTAAGTGGTTTGGCAATGTTGGCTTCAATACCAACTAAGTGGTTTGGCAATGTTGGCTTCAATACCAACTAAGTGGTTTGGCAATGTTGGCTTCAATACCAACTAAGTGGTTTGGCAATGTTGGCTTCAATACCAACTAAGTGGTTTGGCAATGTTGGCTTCAATACCAACTAAGTGGTTTGGCAATGTTGGCTTCAATACCAACTAAGTGGTTTGGCAATGTTGGCTTCAATACCAACTAAGTGGTTTGGCAATGTTGGCTTCAATACCAACTAAGTGGTTTGGCAATGTTGGCTTCAATACCAACTAAGTGGTTTGGCAATGTTGGCTTCAATACCAACTAAGTGGTTTGGCAATGTTGGCTTCAATACCAACTAAGTGGTTTGGCAATGTTGGCTTCAATACCAACTAAGTGGTTTGGCAATGTTGGCTTCAATACCAACTAAGTGGTTTGGCAATGTTGGCTTCAATACCAACTAAGTGGTTTGGCAATGTTGGCTTCAATACCAACTAAGTGGTTTGGCAATGTTGGCTTCAATACCAACTAAGTGGTTTGGCAATGTTGGCTTCAATACCAACTAAGTGGTTTGGCAATGTTGGCTTCAATACCAACTAAGTGGTTTGGCAATGTTGGCTTCAATACCAACTAAGTGGTTTGGCAATGTTGGCTTCAATACCAACTAAGTGGTTTGGCAATGTTGGCTTCAATACCAACTAAGTGGTTTGGCAATGTTGGCTTCAATACCAACTAAGTGGTTTGGCAATGTTGGCTTCAATACCAACTAAGTGGTTTGGCAATGTTGGCTTCAATACCAACTAAGTGGTTTGGCAATGTTGGCTTCAATACCAACTAAGTGGTTTGGCAATGTTGGCTTCAATACCAACTAAGTGGTTTGGCAATGTTGGCTTCAATACCAACTAAGTGGTTTGGCAATGTTGGCTTCAATACCAACTAAGTGGTTTGGCAATGTTGGCTTCAATACCAACTAAGTGGTTTGGCAATGTTGGCTTCAATACCAACTAAGTGGTTTGGCAATGTTGGCTTCAATACCAACTAAGTGGTTTGGCAATGTTGGCTTCAATACCAACTAAGTGGTTTGGCAATGTTGGCTTCAATACCAACTAAGTGGTTTGGCAATGTTGGCTTCAATACCAACTAAGTGGTTTGGCAATGTTGGCTTCAATACCAACTAAGTGGTTTGGCAATGTTGGCTTCAATACCAACTAAGTGGTTTGGCAATGTTGGCTTCAATACCAACTAAGTGGTTTGGCAATGTTGGCTTCAATACCAACTAAGTGGTTTGGCAATGTTGGCTTCAATACCAACTAAGTGGTTTGGCAATGTTGGCTTCAATACCAACTAAGTGGTTTGGCAATGTTGGCTTCAATACCAACTAAGTGGTTTGGCAATGTTGGCTTCAATACCAACTAAGTGGTTTGGCAATGTTGGCTTCAATACCAACTAAGTGGTTTGGCAATGTTGGCTTCAATACCAACTAAGTGGTTTGGCAATGTTGGCTTCAATACCAACTAAGTGGTTTGGCAATGTTGGCTTCAATACCAACTAAGTGGTTTGGCAATGTTGGCTTCAATACCAACTAAGTGGTTTGGCAATGTTGGCTTCAATACCAACTAAGTGGTTTGGCAATGTTGGCTTCAATACCAACTAAGTGGTTTGGCAATGTTGGCTTCAATACCAACTAAGTGGTTTGGCAATGTTGGCTTCAATACCAACTAAGTGGTTTGGCAATGTTGGCTTCAATACCAACTAAGTGGTTTGGCAATGTTGGCTTCAATACCAACTAAGTGGTTTGGCAATGTTGGCTTCAATACCAACTAAGTGGTTTGGCAATGTTGGCTTCAATACCAACTAAGTGGTTTGGCAATGTTGGCTTCAATACCAACTAAGTGGTTTGGCAATGTTGGCTTCAATACCAACTAAGTGGTTTGGCAATGTTGGCTTCAATACCAACTAAGTGGTTTGGCAATGTTGGCTTCAATACCAACTAAGTGGTTTGGCAATGTTGGCTTCAATACCAACTAAGTGGTTTGGCAATGTTGGCTTCAATACCAACTAAGTGGTTTGGCAATGTTGGCTTCAATACCAACTAAGTGGTTTGGCAATGTTGGCTTCAATACCAACTAAGTGGTTTGGCAATGTTGGCTTCAATACCAACTAAGTGGTTTGGCAATGTTGGCTTCAATACCAACTAAGTGGTTTGGCAATGTTGGCTTCAATACCAACTAAGTGGTTTGGCAATGTTGGCTTCAATACCAACTAAGTGGTTTGGCAATGTTGGCTTCAATACCAACGTTTAAACCCTCAATACCGATTTGATTAAAAGACTTTCCCAAGATAAAAGCTAGAAAAATATATTTTTAAATGTTTTATTGTAAATTTGTTAAGACGTCATTCATTAAAATACAGTACATGGATAAATTAATTTGTTATTAATTAATCCCCTATTCTTATGTGTTCATCAAAAGTTGTGTTGATTACATCATTTAGATACATAGGTTCTTGTGAAGTTTATGTTAAAAATTTATAAATATTGATCGGTGCATATTGGCGTCAAATCTAGATCTCGCATGTCCCAAAAAATCCACTTGAACCGGCCCTGTATCAAAGTAATAGGTTAAATCGGATGATATCTTACTAATTTTAAAACTTAATCTCATTATAGATTATAAACTTAATCAACTTAAATAAAAAAACAACTACATATTTTCCTTCACACTTTACCCAGGCTTAGGATTGGCAAAGTTATACCCTAAATCTTGGCGTGTTTAAAAATGTTGTTGTTTTTATCTATGATCAAGATAAACTAAATTATTTATAAATAATTAAAACTAAAACATTATTTTTAAATTTTTAAAATTTTCCATGAAAGATTGCATTTCTTTAAAAAATAAAGGGTTTATCCCAATCCAAACTAAGGTCAATCACCACCCAAAGGTAACTAATCCCATTCCTTCATCCTTCCGCTTTTTATAATCCTAAGTCCTACCTGCCCGTTAAGTAGCTCATGCCCTATCAATATTTAGAGTACATA
>KZ654429.1:0-11423 GCA_001010745.2 Gerris buenoi
TAATATAAACTGTCACAACCTCGCGCCATGACGCCATGCAATATTTATGGTACGGCGAGAATTTTGAGCACTCAGTAAAACTATTAAGTTGGATTGACGTTTCACCCGACTAAATGAAACGATAGTAGCCGACAATTTTATCGGCTATTACTTAAAACTAAAATTATAATTATTAACATTACATTTTTTATTTCTTACCAACAAAAATAATAGTTTGTTTTGATTTGCTGGACTTCTAATAGATATAATATGAATCATAAGAACTTCGAGTATTCCATATTTTTTGCATTGTAACTCACTCATTTTAAATTCAATTGACTTTTAACAGTACTCATTTTAAATGTTTTTTTAAGGACTATAAAAAAGTTTATTATCATGACATCCGAAAAATCAATCNTGACACAAGTCATGTCACTTGGTTGAAATGTGACAGTGCTACAAGAAGTAACATTGTTGAATAAGAAGTAAGAAGCTCCAGTAGACTACGGTTCCACTGAAAGGTACCGCATAGGTAAAAATAAATATAAGCTGGTCTGTTATAAATTAAAACAAGCATTGTTTAGTTGTAAACATGGGATCTGTTTACTCACTCTGTAAACACACTGTTGTATATTTAACAATTATCATTACTATATTACTCAAGTCAATTGTTTGTTTTTTTGTAGAATATTTCCATTCAAAAATAAAATATTCAACAAAAACTCAAGTGCGTTACCTTTGGTAAGCTCGGAACTTATAACTTAACGAATAATAACTCACTGGTTTGCTTTAATATTTAGGCTATCTTTTAAATTGTTTAGTTATTTAATTAGCGATAATACTTCCTACGTCTCAGCATTGCTATAAATAAAAGCTTATATTTTAAAAATCAAATTCTTTTCTATTTTATAACTCTCTCTTATATTTCTCTTATTGTACGAATCTTATTGTTCTGCTCCGTTCTATACGTGTAAATAGTTCTGACAATATCTTGTTAATCTTTTATTTTTTTTTTACGAGTCGTCATGTCGTTAAGAATGAATTGTCACAGAAGTTGAAGCGAGCAGGAAATATCTAACGGAGTTTAAAGCGATGTCGGCATTAAAGAGAAATGACTGCGCACCATACAATGTCCATCTCTTAACTCACAAACGATGACAATAACCATTATCATATATTTAATAAATTATAGAATGAATAAATAACTTTCTTAAATTTACAACTCCTTTAATACATTTTATCTTCAAAATTGTTTATTGTGAAACTACGATAATTGATGATTAAACAGGAACTATAGCCTGTTTAAAAGCTAATATGAGTTAACTGATGAAATGACAGTTATCGACAGAAGGAGCTTAAATTTATTGTAAAACTGATATAATTCTGAAAAAAATACTGATTCAATAATTTAATAATACTAGTCTATAAAAATACCTTTAATTGTATAAGGTCATTCAAAAAGAAACGACACTCAGGTCATATCGTTGGATTTTTGTTTGTTTTAAGGTTGGTCGCTCTGTCATTATAATTATTTTAATAATTTAAACTAGGGGCTCTGCCCCCTACTCGCTCGTCAACCCCCCCAAAAGCGCTACTCTATACTAGGCCGCTGTCTAGTATAGAGTATTAGAATAAATTTGTCTATTTACTATGAGAATCGGGGTCCGTTTTAAAAGTTTAATCCACTTTAATAGTTCTTGCACTTAAATTTAATTAAAATAATGACTCCTAGAAAAAAAATATCCACTTAGAACCGGGGACCGTGCGCCCGTGGCGCTCGAAAGGAAGAGCGATTTTTTTTTTTTTAAATGTGCTCGAAAAATGAAGAAACAATTCTAGGTAGGTATATTATTAAAAGTATGATAATTAGGGTTTAGTTAGCCAATAAGAATATAAAGCAATAAGAATATATAAAACTTTGAAATTAAATTTTATTTTTCTTTTTTATTTGCTTGAATTAATTTTTCTTTCTTAAATAAACTAATTTTCATCGATGATTCCATCATAATCTGCTTCATAAAATTTAAGACCAGCATACCTTTCAAGAGGATCACCACCAAATATGTCAATTTCCGTAGGATTACGTGTAATATAAACTGTCACAACCTCGCGCCATGACGCCATGCAATATTTATGGTACGGCGAGAATTTTGAGCACTCAGTAAAACTATTAAGTTGGATTGACGTTTCACCCGACTAAATGAAACGATAGTAGCCGACAATTTTATCGGCTATTACTTAAAACTAAAATTATAATTATTAACATTACATTTTTTATTTCTTACCAACAAAAATAATAGTTTGTTTTGATTTGCTGGACTTCTAATAGATATAATATGAATCATAAGAACTTCGAGTATTCCATATTTTTTGCATTGTAACTCACTCATTTTAAATTCAATTGACTTTTAACAGTACTCATTTTAAATGTTTTTTTAAGGACTATAAAAAAGTTTATTATCATGACATCNAAAAATGAAGAAACAATTCTAGGTAGGTATATTATTAAAAGTATGATAATTAGGGTTTAGTTAGCCAATAAGAATATAAAGCAATAAGAATATATAAAACTTTGAAATTAAATTTTATTTTTCTTTTTTATTTGCTTGAATTAATTTTTCTTTCTTAAATAAACTAATTTTCATCGATGATTCCATCATAATCTGCTTCATAAAATTTAAAACCAGCATACCTTTCAAGAGGATCACCACCAAATATGTCAATTTCCGTAAGATTACGTGTAATATAAACTGTCACAACCTCGCGCCATGACGCCATGCAATATTTATGGTACGGCGAGAATTTTGAGCACTCAGTAAAACTATTAAGTTGGATTGACGTTTCACCCGACTAAATGAAACGATAGTAGCCGACAATTTTATCGGCTATTACTTAAAACTAAAATTATAATTATTAACATTACATTTTTTATTTCTTACCAACAAAAATAATAGTTTGTTTTGATTTGCTGGACTTCTAATAGATATAATATGAATCATAAGAACTTCGAGTATTCCATATTTTTTGCATTGTAACTCACTCATTTTAAATTCAATTGACTTTTAACAGTACTCATTTTAAATGTTTTTTTAAGGACTATAAAAAAGTTTATTATCATGACATCCGAAAAATCAATCCTTTTCACGTTATTTAACGTTGAAAACATCGATCCAAGTATTCAAAAGAAAAAGAACGCCTTTCATTAACCATATCTCGCTTTGCATTGGACCTACAATATTTAAAAAAAAAATCTTTNATGTCTTATAAATTTACAAAGAAGGACTGCATTAAGTTCAAGGGAGTCATGCCAAAATACCATCACATAGTACATTGGGTTAATTCTAGAAGCTTTAGGCCTTTATTGCATTTTCTGTGTCAGGGAGAATGTGATTAAAAGGGGAGCAAAATGTTTGACAGTCCCGGTCCATAAAATATCATATTATGATCCACCCTCAAAAAATAATTACAGAAGAAGAAAAACAACTGACAAATTTGCTACATTACTGACAGCATCAGTAAGTTGCGTAAGTGACACATTCTGACACATTAAAGCGGCACAACTGATTAGTTGGGAAAGAAAACAAACCTCCTCATTTGCAATTGATAATTGCTGGCTGTATTAACGTATCTTATCTTCCAAGAAATGCTTGATTGTCAAATCACATAGTAATGTACTTTTTAGGTTGGGCAAAAATATTAGTTTTTTATATCAAAATTTTTGGTTTACCGACTCACGTGACCGAACCCGGTCTCTATTTAGATAAAATTAAGTTTCCAATTGATAAACATTGTCTACTGCATTATTTTGAGAACGTGAAAGGAAAATTGACTAGTTTATTGTAATTTAACAACGTATTAGCTAATACTTAAATACAGACCTACATATTTAGTCTGTAATAACGACCACATTACATGTCGGTGAAATTTTAAAATTCATATTAGGTACGTCTGTCATAATCAAATGAGATGTCGGGTGAAATTACATTAGATGTCGGTCATAATTATAATAACGTCGCCACCATAACGTATTGAATTTATTATTTTTACCCTGAAATGGATCCACTTATATATATATATAAATAAAAAAATATTGATATAACAAAAAAAAAAAACGTTATACTATATTTTGTCTTAAAATTTGATCCTGTATCGATTCCTGGGGTTATTTTGAGCAAAGGCATTTCCACCCCCGAGAAGAGCCGGCAGGCGGCAACCACCGCCTGGGATGGAAGCGCACATCGGCACTGTATAACTATTGTTATTTTAGCACTTTCCCATCTACTTACCAAATTTCAAGAAAATCGGTTCAGTTCCTCAAATTTCAGAGGTCAAAACCCCGAGAAACTGGCCTAACAACTGAAATCAAATATATTTAACAAATTATACATTATCAATATCCAAATAAAAAGTTTCATTTTAATATACCAATTTGTATATTAGTTTGTGGTTTCCAGTTATCCAAGTTCCTTAAGTATCAACGGTAATAATTTAACAGTAAAAAGTATTTTACTTAATATCAGGAGTGTTCCTTAAATTTTCTTGTAAGAAGGGCCGTGAAAGAACAACCAGATGTTTAAATTGATGGTTCTTTTGTTTATATCTTCGTTATTTTCTATTATGTCTTATAAATTTACAAAGAAGGACTGCATTACGTTCAAGGGAGACATGCCAAAATACCATCACATAGTACATTGGGTTAATTCTAGAAGCTTTAGGCCTTTATTGCATTTTCTGTGTCAGGGAGAATGTGATTAAAAGGGGAGCAAAATGTTTGACAGTCCCGGTCCATAAAATATCATATTATGATCCACCCTCAAAAAATAATTACAGAAGAAGAAAAACAACTGACAAATTTGCTACATTACTGACAGCATCAGTAAGTTGCGTAAGGCGTAAGTAACACATTCTGACACATTAAAGCGGCACAACTGATTAGTTGGGAAAGAAAACAAACCTCCTCATTTGCAATTGATAATTGCTGGCTGTATTAACGTATCTTATCTTCCAAGAAATGCTTGATTGTCAAATCACATAGTAATGTACTTTTTAGGTTGGGCAAAAAATTAGTTTTTTATATCAAAATTTTTGGTTTACCGACTCAAGTGACCGAACCCGGTCTCTATTTAGATAAAATTAAGTTTCCAATTGATAAACATTGTCTACTGCATTATTTTGAGAACGTGAAAGGAAAATTGACTAGTTTATTGTAATTTAACAACGTATTAGCTAATACTTAAATACAGACCTACATATTTAGTCTGTAATAACGACCACATTACATGTCGGTGAAATTTTAAAATTCATATTAGGTACGTCTGTCATAATCAAATGAGATGTCGGGTGAAATTACATTAGATGTCGGTCATAATTATAATATAAGATGACAGTTATAAATTCACCCGATGTTGGTCATAATCAGTGAACCATCACATAATAAATTACTAATAAAAGTGGTTACTAATAAAGTGGACTAATAAAAGTGGTTTAAACAGTTGTGCATTTACAAAACCTGTTTTGGTTTTTTTTAATTAGGTTTGCAGCTTGGATTTGAATGTACAATTTTAAAATTTAGGTTGGAAAAATTCACTTAATATTGTGTTATCCTAAATGGAGAAATTACAAAATATTGAGTGCCCATTATCTAACTTGTATTTATTATAATGTAAAACTATTTTTTTTTAATTTAGGGCTATGGTTCCTTCAGGGTATATGTATAAAAACTAAAACAGTTTTTTTAAGAACGTCAACTTTTTAGGCTTAAGAATGGCCGGCTAGGCCGAAACATTGCCGATCTTAACAACCCTGAAAGATCCACAACTCTAAATTAAATTAATCAAGGGTATTCTACAGCCAATTTGTTTTCTTTGTTTTCTATTTTTGTGATTTATAAATTGCAATAATGAAACTTATTAAGGAATATAATAAAAACACGATAAGCTAGAATCCGAGATAGTACACAGGATCTTAGAAGATGTTGATCTTTAAGTCTTCCTTTGAAAGAAGTAAGATTCCCATAGGTATGGTTCAGTAAGCGAGTGAAGAGATCCACGGAAGAGTTCTCTTGTGGTAGGGAGGAACTTTTTCCGTTCACACATGACAGATCTGTAACAATGCAGCTTGCGGTGGAGAAGGCCTAGAGAAGTGGGCCAGTCCTTGACCCGGCATCGTCCATGGAAACTAACCATCACTGCGTCAGAATGAAACAGCCCCACCGCTAAACCTCCTAGACACAATACAGAATATAAAGCTGCGGATAAAACACGAGATCTGTCTGTCAACGGTTCAATACAAACCTTCACGTATAAGCCTCTTTAGTTTCGACGACTTTCTTCCTTTTCAAAGATATGAGAAAATTTCAAAGAGAAATCTTCGTGTTTGACGTTTCCCTTTTTATTCCTTGGGAGTTTCATACGATTTTTTTTTCTTCAGTGGTTGTTGTAGAGTTAGAGTAGAGGATACAACAAAAGCCTAAACTTAACTTGTCTTTGTTTGTAATGACCGAAACATTCGAATGATTGATACTTTGATATTTCATCGAAAATTAGTTGAAAAATAGAAGTGTGATACATCACGAAAGAAAAATATAACGTTACGAGCGATGATTGTAGTAAAAAGACCAGCCAATTTTGTAACTTTTACAACGAGATTCTTAAAAATCTGGAGAGTACTTTTATGATATAGATGTAAATAAATGTCTGTTTGTGTGCATTGTGGAAGAAAAACAAAATGGCGCAGAAGGCTGGAACTTATATGTGGGACTAATAATAGGTTAATTATGACCAACCATCAAAATTTCATTCATATAGAGGCCCGTGGTTCGAGTCCCGGCGCTGGAGTCTATTTATCTCTGTCTGTCTCCCGTTGTTAATAATAATTATAATTTGATTTAAATCAAAATCGGACGAGAATTTTTTTAAAGATATATTGGTTCGTAAAAAAATGAGCTATAGACCGACCGACAGACAGATTGACACGGTACCGGTACCATACATGTTCCCTGATGTCTAAAACGGACTTTTGTCTTTGAATTTTTGTAATCAGAGACAAAAAAAATTTGTTCTTCAGAACGATCGCATAGCTTCCTTACCTTCGGTAAGATTGGAAGCAAAGGTAGTTTAATAAAGAGTAAGAGCGCAAGTAGAGTTGATATCAATAGAATAATGAAAAACGGAAAAACTCTCCGCAAAATTAATGTTTATTCTACAAAATCGGCCCCTTGGCCATCATCAGTGCCGGTAAAAGGTAAGGAAAAATGAAAATAAGGAAAAATAAATACATAATATGTTCAAGTACCACATAAGTACTGCAGTCGGGAAGTGGTCAATAAGGTTAAAATATCATTCATGTTGACAGGCTGCGCGCGCATCTTCATAACACATTTTGAGGTGTAATTTATGATAAGGAATATGTATATACATCAATGTAAAATGTAACAAAATGGGTCCTATTATATATATTTTCCTGCTGTATTTATAAAAATATTTTAACCCACATTCTTTTGTCGATTTATGCTTAAGGCATTGTTATTATTTTTAATTTCTTATTTATTTAATTAATATCCTATATTGTTTCTGCTTGTAT
This sequence comes from Gerris buenoi, assembly GCA_001010745.2. Taxonomy (NCBI): domain Eukaryota; kingdom Metazoa; phylum Arthropoda; class Insecta; order Hemiptera; family Gerridae; genus Gerris; species Gerris buenoi. Next base: position 7,561 of record KZ654429.1, read on the forward strand.
AGTTATTTTATTAGTTTAAATATAATAAAATGAAAAGCTTTAATCTGTCAAAGTAGCTATGTTCCATCCTTCCTCGTTGGGGCTTCTTCAGTCTTTTAAGTATTCCCAATCACAAAGGTCTAATTGTATTATTTTCACCCTACATCATTAGCCCAAAAAAAATCAAAAATAAGGGTTCAACTCTAATAAAAAAAAAAAGATAAAGATGTATATTGTAATCCAATCATAGAAATAAAATACTGATAATGAATTTATTGTTTTAAGAAATTTATTAATTTAAATATAATTTTGTTTTAAAAACTAATTATTATGAATGATAAAATAATCATATCTTAGTGGATCGGTTGAATATAATATTACCGCACAAGAGATTCGTTTATGTGAAAGTGTTTTTCTTTTTAATATCTATAAACTATGGGAAACACTTCTCACAAACCCGGAAAATGTTTAAGAAACTTTTTAGAACAATGGAAATTATAATGCCAGTATACACACGTTTTAACTCCCTGTAACAAAAAACTACAATAAATAACAAAATAAAAATATGAATAAAAAAAATATAGATTATATTAATGTACTCGTAAGATTAAAAAAAAGAAATGACAAAATATACACTTCCTTATTTTTATAATATAACTTCAAACCACTTTCTTTTCTTTTCTTCTAGTGACTATGACCAAGAAGTAGTTAGTATTTCTTCTAATATTGTTTATGAGACATTTTATATATAAAACATGTATTAAAAAGGGGAACATATATTCTATATATGCATCAGGTGGATTCTTTACGAAACAATTTTAACACTTTTTTAGGAGTTAGCATCGTTTGGACCTTTCTGATCATTTTTATGCTTAAAACAACATTGATTTTTAATTTAAGTTACATGCACAATAATTAAAGTTTTATGTGTTCGTGCTTTATTTATAACAGTTTAAATCGTAAGTATCACATTTTAATAAGTTCAATAATAATAATAATTTTAATAAGTCACATTTTAATAAATTCAAATTTATCTCATTTAATTAATCCTATATAACAAACGTATTTCCCTGGTTAAAAACCTGTCATTTGGGCACTTCTTTAGATTGTTTCTCCCCTTATAAAATAAACAGAAGGGAGTAACAATCTAAAGATGGTGTACGGAATGTTCTTCTTAAGACTGTTACTCCCCTTATAAAAACAGAAGCGTGATATTCCTTTGTCCCAAAGTACATTGGAATAAACATCACTTTGTCTTATTTATTTAGTAAAGTCATTTACATTCTAAAAACACATAGGAGAATTAGGAGTAACAATCTAAAGAATTACTGTCATTTGTAGTATGTAATTACAAATGACAGGTTTTTATCTAGGTAAATGCGTAAGTTAAAGTTATATTGAATTAATTAAAGAAGATATTCATTTTTACGTTTTTGGTAGTATTCATACTACGGAACATTTAAATTTTAATTTAAATCAAATTATAATTATTATTAACTGCGGGAACGTACAGTGAAATATAGACTCCAGTGCCGGGATTTGAACCACGAGCCTCTATAGTACCAGTCTAGCGCTCTACCAACTAAGCTACACTGGAGAATGATTTCTCTAATAAACGTCAGGGTTAGAATAACGTCAGGAGAAATCATTCTCCAGTGTAGCTTAGTTGGTAGAGCGCTAGACTGGTAATTTAGAGGCCCGTGGTTCAAATCCCGGCGCTGGAGTCTATATTTCACTGTACGTTTCCCGTAGTTAATAATAATTATAATTTGATTTAAATTAAAGAAGATAATTAATTAGAAGAGATATAAACAGGGATACTAATGATTTAAACTATTATAAAGTATTAAAATATTAATTACAGTGTACATATATGTAAATTTTATTAAAAATAAATGTTGTTTTAGGCTTGAAAGTGACCGGAAGGTCGAAGAAACGTTGCCAACATAAAATAAGTGTTAACATTCTTTAACCATAATAGGATCCACCTGCATATATTATTTAGAAGAAAATATGTTTTTAACAGTACTACCAGCGATCACAGTGGAACTCTGTCAAGGTGTGAGGCTCTATTAATAGTTTTTGTTATTTGTTGTACTCATTAGCCAACTCGTAATGACCAAATATATTGAATATTGATCTGCAGTGACAAACATTATTATTTTGTTTCTTGTATTGTTTTATGATCAAACATTTTAGCTTTATTTTATTAGTTCACCGTAATTATTCTATTTACTCCTAGATTAAATTCTAAAGACAAAAATTAAAAGCTACTCTACAAATACTACTTACATGAAACAAAAATGAACCATGAACCTTTACAAAGCACAATGTATTTATTGTATTTCAAAGCTATCGCGCATACCTGTGCATATTACCGTATCTTATTCTTTTGCTATCCATTGTTGAAAAAGATCTCGACCCTTACAGATTTATTTTTTTTATCGCAACTGATTTTTTTTTTTTTTTTAATAATGTTACAATTTCATTAATTTGTTGTGTTCATTTTTTCTAATCAAACAAAATATTAATAATAGTATGATGATTTTACAGTTTAATGATTTTATTAACGCTGATACATCTATAGCTATATTTATAAAATTAAATTATTGTCTGTTCGATGCTTGAATTAAAAAAAATCGTCGGATCCTTTTTTTTAGTCTTAGTTTATTCATACTTATAATATAGGGTAGCTAGAATTCTAGAATCATAAAATTTGGCACGCTTAGTAGCCTCCTAAATTTCATAATTATAGCTGTCCTAAGTCCCGTAAGAGTGTCAAAAAATTAAATATTTTCTTAATAATGTTCGTACATTTACCTAGAGTAAAAGAATCTACCTCAACCTATAAATCTAGGTATGACTATATTACATAAAAATTCATAAGCCTAAACTTTAACCACAATAGACCAGTCAACTTCCAAAAAAATACCTGCCTCCGACTTTAAACCAAGTGCTGCATTACACATCTACTTAATATGATCACAAGATTCACGAGTGCAAAATTTAAAATATAATGTTACCTTTCTTGAAATCAAATCACGCTTGAATTATGGTCCCAAGTGAGTGCCTTTAACCTATCAGACTCATCTCAACTAGCCTATTTTATATAATGTTAAACTTATATTTAAATATTTAGGAATGTATTTATTGTTATTGGACAACACTGTCTTTAGATTGAGCAAGGCACCAGATCCTTCACTTCAACTTCAGGGTTGGGTGGGCGGTGGGCCACTTATGGCTTTGGCGTAGTATTTCCCTGCCCTGCTCTGTGTCTCAATGTGCGCCCTGTCTAAAATTTGCTACAACTTTTGGTATTTATAATTTTCAAAGTCTGAGCATTCATAAAAGGAACACGTAAAAAATGCTAACTAAATTTTAACATTTACTCGTCATTGTTATGAGTAAATACATTCATACTGCTCTGTAGTTTAATAATTTTAGCCCAAAAAAAAGAAACATAAATAAAAAATTTTATATACAAAAACAAGCAACGCTCGTACAAATGTGAGCTTAAAATTTCAAATTCTGAAATAAACACAAAAAGATTCTGTCATCAATATTTTTTTAAAATACATTTTATTAGAAAAACCAACAGTGACATTGCTAGGAAGTGTTAAAGAAGAGCAAATCAAGAGAAGAGAATGTAGTAAAAAAAAAAAATTATAAATCCAATAGTTGCAGAAAAGTTTGTCCTCTAAAATTTAAATAATAACTACTTTTTGTTCTCTGATGAAAAAAGTCCTAAATTTTCTGACTATTTATTACTTCGTTTCTAACTATTGGCTTGGCTTAGATCTAACAACATATTAAAAAAATTAGAACTACATGACCTCTTGCAAGAAGGATTTACTGGACTAATATATATATATATACCGTATCTT
>KZ654430.1:5543-18136 GCA_001010745.2 Gerris buenoi
TTTTTTTTTTTTTTTTTTTTTTTTTTTTTTTTTTTTTTTTTTTTTTTTTTTTTTTTTTTTTTTTTCCTCCAGATACTATGATGAATGTCGGTCGATTCGTATCTCACACTTCTCCAGATGAAGCTGTAGGTATTGTTGAAGCAATTTTGTTAACATACTTAAAACTCCATAAACGGAGGGTGTAAACAATAAATAATTTTAGAAATTTATTTAAGAATTGAAATATCTATATCTACATTTTGATCCTACGTGTCATTTTTGTTTGAAACTTGACGTGATATAGTAAATAGCTGTAAATACAGATATGTTCTTGTTATAAATAACTGATTATAATTTTCTTATGGCATAAAATGTTCTTAAGTATCAAAAAAACAAATAAATTTATGTTCCTTGCTTTCTTATAAACGTATATAAACATATGTGTACAGAGAATGTATAGTGATGGTGATGACGCAAATGTTCGATTTTGATCAATTTAATAAGGTCAATTTAATTCCGGGGGGCTTTAACACCTGAAGATGCAGGCCTCTTAGGTGGGCTCATACATCAAATCCAGGTTAGGGTCCAAAATCTTCACACACTCGTGTGAAGATGTGGTCGTTAACCATGACTCCCCTCCTAGTTGTATAACAACCAAGAGTGTCATTATCATGGTTTCCAGGCCGAAACCTGGTGGCACCACTCTTTCGAGGAGCTTCCCATTTGTTTAAACAATGCTGGGTGGACATTGAGCGGGGGGCCTGGTCCGGGAATCGAGCCCAGAGCTGCGGTCACCTTCCGGCTCGATGCTGCTTAACTTGCCTTATCACAAGGCGAGCGCTCTTGCCTCCGAGCCACCCATTGAACCCATTTTGCTGTCAATAAAATTTTATAAAAATTGTAAAGTGGTCCGATCGGGTCGAAATTTGACATGAATGTACCTCTTTGTATGACAAACAAACCCACTAAGTTAAAGTTATCGACTTTTGAATTTTGAAACTTTGACGGTTAATAATACTAAAAGTATAAATATGTTGTTGACCTACTGCATATCGTTAGGACCGGTAAAAAATAAGGAACAAAAACACACACAAAAAAAAAAAATTAATGAAATTCCATTAATTAGTTTAATTTTTATAAGCGAACATAATTATTAATTAGTGCGATACTTCAGTTTGTTTACATCTGTTAAAATACCGCGAAAATTCAAACAATTAAATAAATGAAATACACGTTAAATAAATAAAAATAGTTTGTTAGAAGCTATATAAATATTATATTTGTTTTAAGATTAAAATAAATTACTTGCTCCTTTCTTCTTTCTACAGCTGTATTTCGATCGTACTTAGAGCATCTTCAGGCTGGCACTGGCAACCATATTTATTTCTAGTTAAGGCGAAATATAGCTGTTGAATGAAGAAAGGAGAAAGTACATAATACTTATTTTTAACCGTGAAAAGACGAAAATACAACATATATTATAAATATAGTTATTCACATAAAAAAACTATCCTCAAAGGGTCCCCAAAAAAATAAAAAAATAAATATTCACCTTGTTAGCATTTAGTGGCATGACCTTAGGAAATGTAGGTTGCCTAAGTCTTAAGTTCAACCACACCTTAAAAACTATTACACATAAGTTATGATCAAGAATTGACACCAATAAATCAATTAAAAAAAAGGAAAAAATATTTTTTATTTAGTTATAACACAACTAATTAACCAAAAACAAATTAATTAATGGTTATTTCGTCAATTAACAACTAAATTTTATTTAAACCATTTGTGAAATATTATACTTTTAATTTTAAATGGAGGCGATAACAAAAAAATAAACTTAGATTAGTTTTTTCGATTAAGAAGAAGTAGGGCAAGTAATATTAGACTCTAGTGTTAAATTATGTGTGCAAAATATTAATTATTTCAAATTTTAAGTTTACATTGAAGCTGGGGTATGAAAAATATTAGTGTACATATTATGTTCTGGGGTAAATGTTTACATAAACACTCAAGCAATTTAACAATTTATTTATTTCATTAATTTATTTCATTTTACTATTATCTTTTTTAGTGTGCCATGTCCTGTTTTATGGAAGAATCTAGATTGGTAATAAAATATTTCATCAATATATTGTATTTTATAGTTGTTATTATAGTTATTATATGTTTATTTTTTCTTTAATAATACTTAGGTTATATAAATTCACAGGTTTCAAATGGAAAGTTGAATACTGACATGATGTCTATAGCGGCTTTATTGTTTTATGGAGATGACCAAGACGTTCACAAGTATAATATGGATGTAGTAAAATTCTGCAATAAGGAGTGTAAGTTCAAATCATTTACAATTATAAGGATTCTATAGAAATTTAAAATATATCCCATAATCCTATCCTATAATATTTAAAAAAATTTAAATCATTATTCTAGAGTCTAGAGCTAGAGAAATATAAATTGGTGTTTTTTTTTTGTTTGTTTTTTTGAAAATCAGGAGTAGAACATGAATTAGCACATTATGCATACCTATAAAAGGTTATTCAAAAATAATGGACTCAATTTAATATCGCTAAATATCCTGAAGTAGGTACATGGAGCATGAGAATAATGGTTAAAAGTTTCGAATTCTACCACTTCCTACTCCCTCCTCCAAACAGCCATTTCGCGTCAGCTAGTAGAGGTTGTAATAACCTCTGGAGGGGCTAAGCCCCCCCCCCCCTTCAANATATTTGTGTTGGGTTTCGCAGACCAGGTGTGTTACATGAAATGGAGAGGCAAGAACGTAAACTGTCCTCGTTTTTCCTACAACGAGAACTAAAAAGAAAGAAAATGCTGGTCAGCATTTGCATACTACTTTAGTTATGTATACTCGCATGTGGGTAAAAAATAGATAAAGTATCAATACTAATTAAAATATTCAGTTCTAGAATATATTGGCCAAAAAGAATGGGAAAGTGTTCCCATGTTATCATCCACCGAGATGATAGACCCGCCCCCCCTCCCCAATAACCCCTAAATAGGTTCACACGCAGTGAAGCAACGAGGTAAGAAAACCTTCGGCTTAACTCTCCCTATGTATACAAAAGACAATTTCTGTTACTCCCAGTTAGTTTAAACGGCCAACTCAAGAATGTCCAATTTGAGGATGAGACCCAGGGAATCCTTTGGCTGATGATGGAAAACAAGTTGTACTTATACTTTCTTTTTATATTTCTCTCATTAAAAATATAGCTTAGAGGTATCTTTCAACCCCCCAATTAATACAGATCTTAACACAGTCTCACTGATCGTTTAAGGAAGGTTTTTATGACCAGGCCCTTACTTTACTTTACATCGCTAGCTTCAACTCTCTCAAATCGTATTAAACATCAAGGTAACATAACCTTCCAGTAGAAATGTGTGACGATTGACATTACTGTTCATTGACAGTAGGTGTTTAATTTTTTCCCCGGCCTAAATTTCCAATTTTAAATTTAAAGTTCACGTTTACGTGAGCGTTACACGTAAACGCTTGGACGGATAATGTTGTCCAACGAATTCGTCCTTAGCATTAGTCAAATGAACATGTATACCAAATTTCATCAAAATCGGTCCAGAATTACTCAAATTATCGACGGACGTTTCAAAATTCGCGGACACACAGACACCCACTTTTTTGGACTCAGGGGACCTTAAAACGTATTAATTTATCAAAATCTCAAAATCGAATTTTCGCGCCATCACAATAATTTCTCTTTGTATGAAAAAGTAAAAATGTCAACCACTTTGAACAACGTGTTTTGGAAAATTTAAATAATTTAAATTTAATTAATTTTTTGGGGGTTCTCTATACTTTTCCTGTGACTAAATTATTACAGATAACATAACTGCAAAGTTTCAAATATTTGTGTTGGGTTTCGCAGACCAGGTGTGTTACATGAAATGGAGAGGCAAGAACGTAAACTGTCCTCGTTTTTCCTACAACGAGAACTAAAAAGAAAGAAAATGCTGGTCAGCATTTGCATACTACTTTAGTTATGTATACTCGCATGTGGGTAAAAAATAGATAAAGTATCAATACTAATTAAAATATTCATACAGCAATATATGTTTCTATTTGTTTTATTTTTAAAGATGTTTCCTTATAAGATGCGAGTACCTCTACAAACATGATAAAGTAAGAAAACACATTATTGGAGTATTAATAACAATACACATTCTAATTATTGATTACAACGGCAATACAATTCTATTCTATAATTTACTAGATGAATACCCTTGCTTCGCAACACAGGAACAATAGGTTAATATTAGTTTAAGTTATATGCTATTAAAATTATGTTTTAAATTTTGTTTTACGATTATGATTAAGTTTAATTTTTTTCTTTAATCCGGTTTTTAGAATAACTTAAGTTTAAGACTCTAATTAAGGAAATAACAGCCTCTTTTTTTGTTAATGAATTCATCGAAGTATTGACTTTGTTTATAATCTTCTTTTTAGACGAGTTGATGCTGCCCTTGAAAAACCACCATGTCTTCTTAACTCGATCCAGCTGTCCATTTTATCTTTATACTTGGGTATAACCAATATTAGGAATAAAGGCTCGCCTCAAAAACGAGTTGTTAAAGTTACAATTATTATTAGGGTGTGTCTTTGACTGAGTTTATTTAATAATAATTTAAATTATTACTCTATATTAAGACCATAAAGTATTATTTTGAATACTATCACCAACAAATTTTTCAGCATGTTTAGACTTAATAATAATTTAAAAAAAATAAAATAAAAAAAATAGACGGCCAATAATTAGTGAGGCACATAGCTTCCTCGCATCCAATCATGTACTTTATTGCTGTATTAACTGTATTATTATTACTTTATTTTTATATTGGATAATGTCTAAAACTATTAATAGTTTTAGCGATCTTTAACACTTTATAGTGGTGTCGCTGTTGATATTACTAAAAAATTCTATTTGAAAAAAATGTTTGTCTCATTGAAAAGATGAAGTTTAATTTTTTCCCCGGCCTAAATTTCCAATTTTAAATTTAAAGTTCACGTTTACGTGAGCGTTACACGTAAACGCTTGGACGGATAATGTTGTCCAACGAATTCGTCCTTAGCATTAGTCAAATGAACATGTATACCAAATTTCATCAAAATCGGTCCAGAATTACTCAAATTATCGACGGACGTTTCAAAATTCGCGGACACACAGACACCCACTTTTTTGGACTCAGGGGACCTTAAAACGTATTAATTTATCAAAATCTCAAAATCGAATTTTCGCGCCATCACAATAATTTCTCTTTGTATGAAAAAGTAAAAATGTCAACCACTTTGAACAACGTGTTTTGGAAAATTTAAATAATTTAAATTTAATTAATTTTTTGGGGTTTCTCTATACTTTTCCTGTGACTAAATTATTACAGATAACATAACTGCAAAGTTTCAAATATTTGTGTTGGGTTTCGCAGACCAGGTGTGTTACATGAAATGGAGAGGCAAGAACGTAAACTGTCCTCGTTTTTCCTACAACGAGAACTAAAAAGAAAGAAAATGCTGGTCAGCATTTGCATACTACTTTAGTTATGTATACTCGCATGTGGGTAAAAAATAGATAAAGTATCAATACTAATTAAAATATTCAGTTCTAGAATATATTGGCCAAAAAGAATGGGAAAGTGTTCCCATGTTATCATCCACCGAGATGATAGACCCGCCCCCCCTCCCCAATAACCCCTAAATAGGTTCACACGCAGTGAAGCAACGAGGTAAGAAAACCTTCGGCTTAACTCTCCCTATGTATACAAAAGACAATTTCTGTTACTCCCAGTCAGTTTAAACGGCCGAACTCAAGAATGTCCAATTTGAGGATGAGACCCAGGGAATCCTTTGGCTGATGATGGAAAACAAGTTGTACTTATACTTTCTTTTTATATTTCTCTCATTAAAAATATAGCTTAGAGGTATCTTTCAACCCCCCAATTAATACAGATCTTAACACAGTCTCACTGATCGTTTAAGGAAGGTTTTTATGACCAGGCCCTTACTTTACTTTACATCGCTAGCTTCAACTCTTTCAAATCGTATTAAACATTAAGGTAACATAACCTTCCAGTAGAAATGTGTGACGATTGACATTACTGTTCATTGTCAGTAGGTACTACGAACACATACGATAGGATTGGCTTGGCTAAGGTAGGTTAGGACCAATAACATATCAAGGACCGTATGACAAGCGGTTTTCAAATTATTCATCTGTAGCTGTAGGTTGACAGAAGGACGGTACGAAACATAGACCCAAGGACTCAGGTCTGGTTAGAACGGCTTATATTATATCTATTGCACAATCCCATGACTTTTCCAGCAGACGGTTGCCTGCTTGGTTGGAGCCAACCTATTGAATTTAGGTTTGCATTGTGACAAAATTATCTTGTTTTCTGGTCAATAGTTATTGCTAATTAATCTCCGAGTCCACGTGCCCTCTTTAGTAAAATAAACAATAATCTATCTTCTATATATATAAATAAAAATGAATGTTTGCCTGTCTATCCCTTATGCCTGTTTAAATAGTTTATCTGATTGCGATAAAACTTGACTGAACTCTGATTGCATGCCCGGAAAGGTTTCTGAGATTGTAAAACTATGTTAGGGGTACGTGGTAGAAATGTCAAAGTAATAAAAACTGTTAATGATGCATATCGTTGAAAAGCTCTCTAAGATATAGTAATGGTTCGTCTATAATCTATATCTCAATATAAATAAAAATAAATGGTTGTCTATCTGCATGTCTCTTATGCCAGTATTGAATATTGTATATTGCACAAGTATATATTGCAAATTATAATATACATTTTCTATCTAAGACAAAATTATTTAACTAAATAAACTATTTATAAGGTTTTTCAAAGGTAGCAGCTATACATTTCCTATGTTATTAATGTTTATTTGGCTGTAGGAAGTTCGCCGGGTCAGCTAGTATCTAATAAACCAAAATATCTTGTGATACAAAGTGAAAAACAAACAGTCTTGTTAATTAAGTAAAATAACGCTACAGGTAAATATAATCTTGAGACACTTTTTTTAAAATATCAATATTAAAAATGTTGGGTTAAAAACAAGATTTTATAAGGTCAAGGTGGTGTTAATTTATTGAAGGAATTTGAGACAAGCATCAGGAATATTATTTCCCTACCTTCCACAGCATCTCCTAAAAGGACTTATACAAGGGCACTATATAATCTGTTGTACTCGTATATATTAAATATATTCAATTTTTTTTAAGTTAAGTTTTTGGTAGTTTTCATACTACGGAACGTTTAAATTTTAATTTAAATCCTATTATAATTAAAATTTACAAAGGGAGACAGTCAGAGAAAAATAGTCCCGGCGCTGGCGCTGAAGTCTATTTTTCTCTGCCTGTTTCCCTTTGTAAATAGTAATACATAATTGGATTTAAATTTAATATATTAAAAATTAAAGTCATATATTTTAATCATAATTTTTTTTATATTTTTAATGTTTAAATCATCTTTAAAATAATAAAGAGAAATGTGTGGGTAGTGGGTAAAGAAATCAAATATGATATGTAGTATGTCAGCTCTAAATTATTAATAAAAAAAACCTTTCAGTTTTAAGATATTTTATTTAACTGTATTTGGGGACAAACAAATGAATTTAAAACATCAATAATAACGTTTTAGAATCCACAATAGCCATTTATTTCTTTATTTCTTGTCTGTGTGAAATAATTGCTAATGACTGATTGTTAAATAAGAAAGGGTATGGTGTCCAGGAGTCGATTTGTTTGGATTTTCATGGGAGATTAAAGTAATCGATTAATAGATGCCCAGGAAATAACCAAGATACAGCTAAGGTGGGTACAATGCATTTAAGCATAGTTATTATGCTTAACACAGAATCTTTAGGCCGAGAAAGCATATGAATTTAATTGATGTCTAATAACTAAGCCAAGGAAAAATATCTAATCAGCGAACTTCTGGCTGGCCTTAAAGCATCGAAAGGTATTAAACATTAAATTAGATTGCAATAAAAATGTTACAAGGACTGCCTTAAAAAGTACGTGATACATTTATTTACACTTCAATTAATACTAGTAATATTATTAATATTTATTTAGTGCAACCAATAGTTTTTTAACGATAAGATGAGGCCTCGTCTAGTGAAAAAAATCCTCATTATAGCGAAAAAAGCAAATTTAATACGGTGAAAAATGTATAAAGTTTGTTTAAAGAAAATCTTAAGATTAGTTACAATAATTAATATAAAAATTTCATTTTTGATACTGGTCTTATGTTCAATTTTTTTCTGTATTCTTCACCTTAGTTGTTTCTATGTGCAAAATTTGGAGAAGATTGAATGACGGGAAGTGGTTCAAAATTAGGGGGAAAAAAAATGTGCGATGAAACATACAAAGCAAAGTAATATAAGACCAGTAAAAAATAACACATACATGATGTACTAATAAAAACTTAAGTCATTTTGAGCAAAGATTAACAGTTTTCTTTTTCTTGACTGAATAAAGACAAACTAAATTCAGTTTCTTGGTTCATTATTTTAATTTTATAGATGATTGATACTCTCGATCACTGAGTGAAATATTATATGGTAATATAGTAAAATACTTATATTTCCAATCTATCTAGATTATTAGACTATAATAATATGCTCTCTACTCTAATTCTAAACTACCTTCTTTAAAATTTAATAATGTAAAAAATACATGTGGTGTCGCGGGACACCTGGTAGGAACGAAGTTCTTTACATTTTTCATTAAATATAAATTATAAAATTACACTGCAAAGTACGTATACATTGTTAACTACTTATACATGGCAGAGCTAGAAAAGAGACAAAATAAAAAGAACTAACCTTTTGTACCTAGGGGAGTTGAGGCAAAATTAAATGAAAAGTATAATTTTTATTATTAAAGCAAGCGTCTCACAATTAATAAGTATTGAATATAAGGAAAAAGTTAATCATGATGAGTTTATGGTTAAAGAGTATGTTTGTAGTTGGTAGGAAATAGGTCTGTTTTCTACCTACCCGGCCTACTAATTTAAAATATTATAAGATATATCTCTTCCTACTAAAAAATGCCTGCTTGTATCAGGTTGAAAATTTTCATGCCTGTTTCAATCGTACTTTAGACGATGTGTTAGATTTTTAATTAAAATCGTTACCTTAGAACGTAAGATATCGGTAAAAACGTTGTTCTCTTTATTTTAAACGTTTAGGTCCGCTTTAATAAATTTAGCGATCTTTATCACATCATACAGTGTCGGTGCTCGTTTTATTAAAAAAATATATTTAAAAAAGTTGTTTGTCTCATTAAATAGATTAAGTAAGAATTTTTCCCGTCCTAAAATTACAATTTTAAATTTACAGCTTACGTTTACACGAGCGTTGCCGTTGAAAACTTGGGCGAATAACGTTGTCCAACGACAGCCTAGTCATTGGTAAAATGAACATGTGTACCAAATTTCAACTAACTCGGTCATCTTTTACTCAAGTTATTGTCATCGTTAGATTTCGTGACGCTTGGTTTTTTTCCCGATTCATTCCCGGGCCAACGTGCCATAAGGAACTTCGTTCCAAAAAAAAAAAATGGAGGATAGTTCGAAACGAGACCAAATATTTTTGCTTATACGCCTTTTTGTAGAGGCAATTTTGAATGTTGAACAAATTGTTTAATGTTCTCACTGATTCTGTTACGGAAGATCGAAAGCAATGTATTGTTTCATGGCCCTGAGTTGTTTTTACCCAAGTTCAAGTTGAAGTTCAAACAAGTTTACAGATAATAAAACATCTTAGAGTTCGAGGAGGTTTAGTGACACTAGATTGTTTCAGATTCGGCCATTAAATGTCATAATATTAATATCTTCATCAAGGTTATTTTAATAAAAATAAAATTTAAATTAGTTAAGTATAACGAATAAGGTACACCTTCAAAAGTATATATAGAGGTGGGAGGGTTTGAATACAAACCCAGTTTGTTGGGACAGTCACTAAGCTGCTCTTGGACAAGTCAGAATGAAGCTCTTTGCTATAGTTACCCTAATCAGCCTTAGCCAACTTGTGAGTAATTCAAAATTATATACAAAATATTTTTATTTTTAGTAGGTACAAGTATTTTGTCACTTTTTATTTAATTTTATTAACTAGTAACTAAAAAAGATCCGAAAAACTCGAACAAATTTTCTCATTTATACAATGTAGTACAAACCTCATAATATCCAATTTCATTAATTTATTAGTATACAAATGTAAAATGTGTTTAACAGGTGATGATTGTAATTATTTTAAATCTTCAGCTATATCATAATATAATATTCATCAATATTTTGGAATCTGTATTTTTTTCAGTTGTTTATGTTTATTTTAGACGTAGACGAGTAATAACAAACAATAAATACTTATAGGAATATAATACTATATTCTTTTATATTGTAATTTATTTTTACTTGCTTTTTATTTGAAATATCTGTGTATTTTACTACGTTTTTATTAACTTGGTATCTTGTTTGTCCGGTAAAAATCTTGCAATCGAATTTTAACTAACATCCCGAGTAGCTAGACATTTGAAACTTTCAGAACAGCTCAGAACACGATGACAATGCATTATTTTAATACTTTTAGTCATTTTTCAGCAGAATTTAATTCGTTTTCAGCAAATTTTGCTGTATAGAAAGTTAGTTCAGTAAAAATCCGCAAGTTTTTTTATTTGTTTTGACATATCCCATGTTTACGATCTTCATTTTGACAGGTTTCACATTTATGATTTATTACAGAAAATTTTAAAATCGTAGTATATAAAAAGTTCTTTTTATCTTGCAATTATTTATAATTATAATTTTAAAATGTTGTTTTTTAAACTCTTACATTATCAACTAGATTTTTTCCGGTAAAATTACTTATATGGTTAGTTTTGTATTGAAACTACATTTTCGATTCTTTTCGTCATAACCAATTACGAGAAAGAGTAGTTTCAGGGAGGTAGTGACTTTCTCAATTTGACTTCGGGGTGCAATTTTTCTGAACATATTTGCCAAATTTTATTTATTATTTTAAACTGTCCAAGAAGTTTAAGCTCACCGTTTCTGTGCAGACTACTTACTGCAAACGGCATACAGACATTTTTAGACCATTTATTTGGATTTAAGGGAACCACAAAATTGTCAATCCATAAAATCTCAAAATCGAATTTTCGTGCAATAATATACTTCCTCTGTATATTGTAAATCTACGTATTAACGTATCTAGAATTAATCAAAAAATATATTTTAATAATAAATTAAGAATAAAATTAGTCAAATAAAGGTTCACCCACACCAGTGCGGGACGGCGGGAGCGGGAGCGGGACGTGTTTACATTGCCGTATACTCGTATATGAGTATGTTCAATTCGTTGAACACGTCCCGCATCCATCCCGCTCCCGCCGTCCCGCACTGGTCTGGGAGAACCTTAAGTCTTATCATAATTTTATCGTTTAAAAAGTTTTTTTTTTTGTTAANAAAAAAAAAAATGGTGGATAGTCCGAAACGAGACCAAATATTTTTGCTTATACGCCTTTTTGTAGAGGCAATTTTGAATGTTGAACAAATTGTTTAATGTTCTCACTGATTCTGTTACGGAAGATCGAAAGCAATGTATTGTTTCATGGCCCTGAGTTGTTTTTACCCAAGTTCAAGTTGAAGTTCAAACAAGTTTACAGATAATAAAACATCTTAGAGTTCGAGGAGGTTTAGTGACACTAGATTGTTTCAGATTCGGCCATTAAATGTCATAATATTAATATCTTCATCAAGGTTATTTTAATAAAAATAAAATTTAAATTAGTTAAGTATAACGAATAAGGTACACCTTCAAAAGTATATATAGAGGTGGGAGGGTTTGAATACAAACCCAGTTTGTTGGGACAGTCACTAAGCTGCTCTTGGACAAGTCAGAATGAAGCTCTTTGCTATAGTTACCCTAATCAGCCTTAGCCAACTTGTGAGTAATTCAAAATTATATACAAAATATTTTTATTTTTAGTAGGTACAAGTATTTTGTCACTTTTTATTTAATTTTATTAACTAGTAACTAAAAAAGATCCGAAAAACTCGAACAAATTTTCTCATTTATACAATGTAGTACAAACCTCATAATATCCAATTTCATTAATTTATTAGTATACAAATGTAAAATGTGTTTAACAGGTGATGATTGTAATTATTTTAAATCTTCAGCTATATCATAATATAATATTCATCAATATTTTGGAATCTGTATTTTTTTCAGTTGTTTATGTTTATTTTAGACGTAGACGAGTAATAACAAACAATAAATACTTATAGGAATATAATACTATATTCTTTTATATTGTAATTTATTTTTACTTGCTTTTTATTTGAAATATCTGTGTATTTTACTACGTTTTTATTAACTTGGTATCTTGTTTGTCCGGTAAAAATCTTGCAATCGAATTTTAACTAACATCCCGAGTAGCTAGACATTTGAAACTTTCAGAACAGCTCAGAACACGATGACAATGCATTATTTTAATACTTTTAGTCATTTTTCAGCAGAATTTAATTCGTTTTCAGCAAATTTGCTGAATGAAAAGTTAGTT
>KZ654431.1:20259-32905 GCA_001010745.2 Gerris buenoi
CTTATGTACTATCGTTTAAGACAAAAAAGGGACTTTTAAATTTATAAGAGGAAGTATTCTTAATATATTTACGTAAAGTATAGAAGAATATTATATTTTGTGTTAGTGAGAGACACCAAGGGATGTGCCACGCAAGCGTGACACATAGGAACTGTTTTAACACCAGACATTACGTCAATAAGATGTTGGCACGGCATTACGCCATGTCCTGCATCGCTTCGTTGCGTCCGACTCATCAGGGGCCCGACGATGCCCACATCACACCAGGACATGGCGTAATGCTGAGCCCACATCTTATTGACGTAATGTCTGGTGTTGAACAGTTCCTATGTGTCATGCTTGCGTGGCACATCCCTTGGTGTCTCTCACCAACACAAATTGTATACCTTATTGCAATGTGCAAAATCACGGTATTACATTGCTAAAATATTATATTTATAGAATAAATCTTTGTGATCATTCAAAAGACCAAAATATATATTTATTCATACATCAGGAGCATTTTCGGTCTGATGTCGGTCTGTTTGTCGTTAAAGTTTTTTGCAAACCACAATATTTTAAAGACAATTCGTTAAAATGTGGATGGTTGGTCACAATTAGCCTATTTTTGGACCCAATTAATTTCAACTTTCTAAGCTTATTCCGTTCTTTTTCGCATGCGCACACACTTTTATTTAAACCCAGTGAGATTATCAGAATAGTCCAAATAATGTTCATATTAGTTTTAGGCCATATTAGCACGTGCAATCATGCGCAAATCATTGGAAACTAGGAGACTCGGTGACCAAGTGACTTAGCATGTGTAATCACGCTACTCAGCCGGAGATACTCCAGTACCTACGGGTGACTCAGAGTCGCTGGAACTCGGAAACCAGGGGATTCTGCAGGCTGGTCTTCTCTTCTAGCCTTCCAGTCTCTCAGTTTCCCACCTAATGTTGGTTGTTTAACTTCGTGTTGCAATGAGTGAACTACAAATGTAATTATAAATTAAAAGTTTCCCGTGCTATTATGCCAGTTATCGCAGGCTTAAAGGATTTTTGAATCCAATTTATGTTATGTTTTTTCCTTCAATTGAATTTCTTTTTTGATTTAAGGGTGCATCGCTTCGGCGGTACAATGTACAAATGTATGATGTGTGAAGTAACTGGAACTTTCCACCACGGGGCGTACCGTACAAAGGGCCAAGTGATGGCCTAATTGCAAGGTTCGAACAAGTGGTTCGTCCTACCCGTTCTAGTAGGAAGTACTAGACTACTACTACTACTACTACTACTAAGGGAGCATCCAAAACACTTTCACTTTTCTCCCACTTTACTAGCGTTAATGATAATAGTAAATTATGAAATCATAATCACTACCATGATCAATCGATATTATTCGGGCCGGTACTGAGCACATTTAACTCATCCTAATGCCTGTGAAAATTGACTTTACTATGTAATCAAACCTCAGAAAACGTGGCTGTAATGTACGCGTTACTGTTGTGTGAGAATGACGAGCGACTTAAAACGCTCAGTCTCGCAGTCCCCTGGTCGTGAGCCGGATCGAAACGAGATTTGCGTATATCCCCGTATGAAAAGGGTCTTGAACGCGCAACTTAAATACTGTTTATCTACGATTGATACGATATATAAACATTGTATATCTGTTTAGATGCGGGGAAAGTGATTCTTTACGTACTTGCTGTCATTGCGCATTGCGCATGCGCGTCTCATAATCTGAATAATTCCTCTTCTTTACCGTCCTAGGGCGGTAAAGAAGAGGAATTCTTCACCTTAACGCACGATTAGCGAGTTTGTTTGCATTTAACAAAACTAATTTGCTGTTAATTTAATTTAAGTAACTGTTTTTATCCAGATTTCAGAGAAAAACAATGAGTGATTTAAGTGATTATGACGAAAATAAGGAGAATAAATACGCCTCCCGAAATAATTAATTCGGTACAAAATACAACTAATGAATTAATGTCTTCTTTATCTAAAGAGAAATACGAACTTACATATAGGAATTTAATTTTTTTTTCTATTTATTATTAAAATCCGACAATCGTAGATAAAGAACGGTACGCAACTCGTGCGAAAACGGCATTTTGCATTCCTCGTGTGGTTTCACTATCTCTACCCTCGCTGTCACTCGGGATGCAAACTCCACACTCGCAACTCGCATGCAAATGTACTATTAAATGATCCTTTTATTCATGTAAAGAATTAAAACCACTGTAACAAATATTATTTTATAGGGGGGGAGGGGAATTAAAGTAATCGTCATCATTGCCTGATGACGCACGGGTTGCGTACCGTTAATATCGATTGATCATGGTAGTGATTATGATTTCATAATTTACTATTATCAATAACGCTAGTAAAGTGGGAGAAAAGTGAAAGTGTTTTGGATGCTCCCTTAGTAGTAGTAGTAGTAGTAGTAGTCTAGTACTTCCTACTAGAACGGGTAGGACGAACCACTTGTTCGAACCTTGCAATTAGGCCATCACTTGGCCCTTTGTACGGTACGCCCCGTGGTGGAAAGTTCCAGTTACTTCACACATCATACATTTGTACATTGTACCGCCGAAGCGATGCACCCTTAAATCAAAAAAGAAATTCAATTGAAGGAAAAAACATAACATAAATTGGATTCAAAAATCCTTTAAGCCTGCGATAACTGGCATAATAGCACGGGAAACTTTTAATTTATAATTACATTTGTAGTTCACTCATTGCAACACGAAGTTAAACAACCAACATTAGGTGGGAAACTGAGAGACTGGAAGGCTAGAAGAGAAGACCAGCCTGCAGAATCCCCTGGTTTCCGAGTTCCAGCGACTCTGAGTCACCCGTAGGTACTGGAGTATCTCCGGCTGAGTAGCGTGATTACACATGCTAAGTCACTTGGTCACCGAGTCTCCTAGTTTCCAATGATTTGCGCATGATTGCACGTGCTAATATGGCCTAAAACTAATATGAACATTATTTGGACTATTCTGATAATCTCACTGGGTTTAAATAAAAGTGTGTGCGCATGCGAAAAAGAACGGAATAAGCTTAGAAAGTTGAAATTAATTGGGTCCAAAAATAGGCTAATTGTGACCAACCATCCACATTTTAACGAATTGTCTTTAAAATATATATTTTGGTCTTTTGAATGATCACAAAGATTTATTCTATAAATATAATATTTTAGCAATGTAATACCGTGATTTTGCACATTGCAATAAGGTATACAATTTGTGTTGGTGAGAGACACCAAGGGATGTGCCACGCAAGCATGACACATAGGAACTGTTCAACACCAGACATTACGTCAATAAGATGTGGGCTCAGCATTACGCCATGTCCTGGTGTGATGTGGGCATCGTCGGGCCCCTGATGAGTCGGACGCAACGAAGCGATGCAGGACATGGCGTAATGCCGTGCCAACATCTTATTGACGTAATGTCTGGTGTTAAAACAGTTCCTATGTGTCACGCTTGCGTGGCACATCCCTTGGTGTCTCTCACTAACACAAAATATAATATTCTTCTATACTTTACGTAAATATATTAAGAATACTTCCTCTTATAAATTTAAAAGTCTTTTTTTTTTGTCTTAAACGATAGTAAATAAGCTTTGACTCCCAATAGTTGCTTTAGAAAAGGGATTGTCTCAGAGTTAAAACTTTAAACTTTCTATAAGTCTATTATTAGTCTGGGTTGAGAATAAAAGGCTTTAGAAAGGGCTTATTTCAGAATTAAATTTATTCGGGGTTTTATTAATGCACCATGAGATTGCAATATTTAGTTTTATTTAAATGGGGGGGGGGTTAACAATTTTTAAGCCCGTTTTGATTCCAAAGTATATTTGAATCATTTTAGGAATTAAAGCTCTATATATGCTTTGAAAAACTTAGTCTACCGATGTTTCTATTGTATTTATTTTTAAGCTTTGACTCCCAATAGTTGCTTTACAAAAGGGATTGTCTCAGAGTTAAAACTTTAAACTTTCTATAAGTCTATTATTAGTCTGGGTTGAGAATAAAAGGCTTTAGAAAGGGCTTATTTCAGAATTAAATTTATTCGGGGTTTTATTAATGCACCATGAGATTGCAATATTTAGTTTTATTTAAATGGGGGGGGGGGGGGTTAACAATTTTTAAGCCCGTTTTGATTCCAAAGTATATTTGAATCATTTTAGGAATTAAAGCTCTATATATGCTTTGAAAAACTTAGTCTACCGATGTTTCTATTGTATTTATTTTTTATATTTTATTTATTAAAAAAAAAAAAAAAAAAAAAAAAAAAAAAAAAAACAGGAATACGTAGAGTCCAAGTGTAATTTAGTTTTGTTTGCACGACGTTTCAAACTGATTGATAAATGGGACATGGTTTTTTCATACAGCCATTTAACAATTCAGGAAGTTAAAAACAAATAAACCGGAAAATTCACTGCAGGAAAATCATAATTACATTCATATAGGGAGGAATTGATTTTATGTACAATAGGACATAGCGATCAGACACAGAGATAAAGTTTGGAGCGAAAAATTAACCTTTTGTTTAGACCTGAAAATGTCATGTTTGCAAAAATGATTGTATTAAATTAATTGTTTTTTGAATATTTCAAATTAAACGACTTCTTGTAATCAGAATTAATTATAGGTAATTTAATTCCTCCGCCTAATAAATTAAATAAACGTGACATTGTGAGTTTGGACTCAATCATAATTTGTGTTTAATTTATACTTCCATATCATACACAAATTAATTAACTTGTCAAAGTATTGAAATTCATGAAAATGAAAATTTTAATCTTTATTCAAAGAAATAATAAATTAGATTGGAGTGTGCGAGAAGGAAAATAGGTATTTATTAAATACCTATTTGACTGGAAATCTACATACATACGTATATATACATACATACATCCACGGCGCTACAGCACATGGAGGGCGGAGGGCTAGGGCCACCGACACAACTCCTCTCCAATCTTCCCTGTCCTGCGCGAGCCTTCTCCTAGAGCTAACGCCAAGCCTCTTCAGATCGTCCCGAACGTCCTCCTGCCACCTAATTCTGGGCCACCCCCTTAATCTTCTTCCTCCTGGCCGTCCATCCATCATTATTTTTGGGACTCTATTTTCTCTCATACGCGCTACATGCCCCAGCCAGCGAATTCTTCCAGCCTTTATCACGGATGCTAAGTCTGATACAGGAAACAGATTTCGCAACTCTTAGTTTGTTCTCAATATCCAATTACCATTTTGCTGAACTGATCCAAATATCATTCTCAGGATTTTTCTTTCCCATCTTCTAAGTTTATCTTCATCATTCTTCGTTAGCGTCCAAATCTCAGACCCATAAGTGACTACGGGCCAAAAATCACTTTTGTGCACAATGAGCTTGGACTTCCTACTGATGTGTTTGGACTTGAAGATCGATTAAAGCGAAAAATAGCTTTTATTCCCAGTAGCAATCCTGGCATCGGTTTCTTCGGATGTAGCATTCTCTTCTGTTACTAGAGAGCCCAAGTATTTGACATTTTGAACACGCACAAAACTATCCTCCCCAATGTTCACTTCATCTTCCCTAATCCCAGCTCTTCTAGAAGATAACATTTTAAATCTACATACTGGACTGAAATATGCGCGCTCGGATACAGGTCACCGCAAGTTAATAACACCACAAGTTAATAACACCACAAGTTACTACTCGATAACAGACCACCGCTGTAACGACAACCCTACTTGATGCTACATACTTAATAACAGGTCACTGCTAACGATAACGACAACGCTAAAAATTATTACTCCATTGTACAACTACATGGTTACAAATTACAACTCGATAACAGGTCACCGCTATGATGGTGGCAATAGATCTGAGTTCAATTCCTGGATCGGACTCTCTCACTCAGTATTTACCCATCATCGCTAGATCAATGGGTAGCCAATAATGTAAAGTGGCATTAACTGGTTGTGTACAGCTGAACCGCTGATGGAGCGTCACAAAAATCCCGTGGTACACATTATGTATAATTTTATATAGTTGTATAAGCCCTTTGACATATCTAGGCCCTTCACGGGCTGTTGCAACACAGAGTTAGTTGGTTAACAGGTCACCGCTACCGCTATAACAAAACTGGCAACACTGCAAGTGCCTACTCGACAACATGTCACCGCTGTAACGATAACGATAAAACCACAAGATATTACTCGATAAATTATCCCTATACTTTAAAACTGTCAAATATGTATGTATTCGAACTATGCTATAAAATTCCTATAAATCCTATGCCCTTTCCTTCAATACAATACCTACCCATCGTACAATTATACAACCACTTTTCAACGTCTTGAATCACAAAAGAAAAAAGCCCAGTCAAGCACCATGACAATGAGCGAATTTTCAAAGAAATCTTGGAAAAAAAGAAGTTTTTATGGTATTTGGGACCCTAAATTTTCAAAATATGACCCCTAAATGAGCTCCAAAAATTCTGGCCAACGAACTCTTTATTTCTTCTAATATTATTGGTATTTTAAAATTTGTTTGGATTTTTTAAGTGCATTCTAGGGTGAGATATCGTCTGGAGTGACACATACAGATATACATATATAAATGCATACATACATAAAAAAAAGTGTTAAATCTCAAGCATCGATTAAGAATGGTCTAAAATAGATTTCCATTTAGAAATGGGGGGCTACTTATGCAATGTGGCGTTTATCCAGTAGAAAATACCAATATTTACGGTTTATAAATCTAATGGAGCGCTAACCCTCCCATATTTGTAAAAAGCCATTACTAAAAATACTACGTAGAAGACACGTCACGTAACAAAATCGATTCAACTTGCAGTGAAGCTTAATTGAATTTATTGCATTCTATAAGCTAAGAATAATAAAATATGAACAGTAAAAAGAATCTAAGTATGTTTCATAATTTAAAAGCTCCGTATTACATATAAAGAGGTATAATTTAATGACCGGTAATATTTATGAGCTCAGTGTAATATTGTGTAGACGGCTTTATGTTAGTTGATATATATCTAGGTCTGTTTAATGTCCTTGGTTATACGACCCTCTACTTGAGAGGTAAACATTATTTCCCTTTGCATGACTTCAAAAAACTTAGGGGACCTTAATCAATATGAATGTATCGCAACCAAAACCAAGGGTAAGGGTCAGGGTGAACTGAGCGCGTCTTATGAATCATTCAGTTCACACTGCTATCAACTTAAGCATTTATTATTAACTTTAGAATCTTCTATATACTTATCTAAGTCTTGGAATTAAGAAATGCAGGTTTAGTTTCTAAATAGTGATTCTTCTATATAGAATATATATTATATACTAAAAGAAAGTTGTTGGGATACGTAGTGCGGGTCTCTGTGGCCTAGGTACGTTTGCTAGTTTAGTTCTTATCTGCGCCACCAGAGTCCTCCTCGTTCCTTTCGCCGCCGTCTTTGGAGGGCCCTCCCAGTCAGTCAGTTGTTGTCGAAAAGTCAGTCGAGTAGCTTCAACTCGTCACTCGTCACACGGTTGACGTTTGTGTTTAATATTTAATTATTATTATTGCGAATTACTTTATTTCATTACACATACTAAATACAGTCCATTTTAAAAATCTCATTGTGCGTTATATTATTTCGACCTTCGTAATAAACACAAGTATTATATATTGCCAAAAAAAAACAATTTTTAGCATAAAATAAATTTAAATTATTTAAAAGGTATACTAAATCCTAAAAGGTTTTAGCGACGTTTCGAAGAAAATTAAGCTATTCAATGGATTCAAAATTTTTGCAATGACAATTTTGGAAAATTTTCTCGATGGAAATCCGTTTCTGAATCGATTCCTAAAATTTAACCCTTTTTTATGTATATATGTGTCACTCCAGACGATATCTCCTCTTAAGATGCTCTTAAAAATGTCAAATAAATTTTAAAATATCAATAATATCAAAAGAAAGGATGAACTCGTTGGCAAGAATTTTTGGAGTTCATTTAGGGGTCAAATTTTGACAATTTTGGATCAAAAATAGCATAAAAATGTGTTGTTTCCATTTTACCCCCCTCTTATATAAAAATATTATAAGAGTACAAAACAACAATTACTGTACTCTTAAAGAGCATTCCAACGACATTCATCTTGAAGGGTAAACAATATTTTGACTTTAGTACCCCATACCTCTGTGTACCTTTTTTTTTTTCACCCATCCAAATACTAAACCAAAATTTTCCTATATTATCATAAGCAACTAATACGCAGATTTCTTTGAAAATTCGCTCATTAAGTCATGGTGCATGACTGGACTTTTTTTTCTCAATGTCTGTTAGCGTTCTTTGTATTACAACAATATTGTATTATGATGAAAGCATAAAATATACATTTTACATTATTTGACTTGGAATCGAACATTATAAGAATTTAGTTGGTTGTAATAGTAGCGTAAAAAGAATTGCTAATAATAAAAACAAAAATTAATCTTAGATAGATTTATCTTGGTAACAAAAATTAGATAAAGAAGATTCTAGATGAAAGTTTCCTTTTTAAAATCTTATTTTGTTAGAGACTTTTTCGAAAATAAAAATAAAAATATCCTTTCTTAAGGCTCTTATACATGATCAAACATTTTGCGCAAACCTGATGACGGGCAAATTTATCCCATACACGTCAAACATCATGTTTGCGGTTTGCGCAAACATTTTGTCAATATATGAGTATGGGGACTTTAAGACTTTCAGCAAATTTCCAGAGCATACAATAAATAACAGTAAAAACAAGTGATGAATTAAGTAAAGTAAAGAAACAGAGTATAAAGGCCCCCATACACGGCCAAAATGTTTGCACAAACATTTTGACCGTGCATGGAACTGTTTGATGTTTGCGCAAACATGATGTTTGAGATGTGGATGGTGTAAATTTGCCAGACTTCAGGCTTGCGCAAACATTTTGCACAAAATAATTGATTGTGTATGGGGGCCTTAACAAAAAAAAAATTGTAAAATAATAAAATATGATTATTTACTAAATGTCAGTAAGTAATAGAAAAACATTTGGATATCAATAATAATCCATACCAACCAGGCATTTTGTATAAACAATTGTTATAGGATTCAGAGGGACTTAAATCATGCATATCGACTAAAGCTGAAAAAGGTACATTTGTGCTATCATTATTAACCATCATTATCATTGTAAATATTAAGTATACATGAGAAAGGTCGAAGTTCAATTTGAAGAAACGTAAATTTCTTAACCCAAATAGGTTAAATTAAAATGACGAATGAAATAAATGTTGAGTAGTTAAGCTGGTAGCATCGGTACAAATGGATGACATTATGGGCAAAATTTAAGGAAATACTGACATAAGTTATCAGTGGTCATGCCTGCCTTCTAAAGACGTTTTTTTTTAAATCTACGAAATACTGACAGGTATGCGTTCTACATAACACTTATCCTATTTAACTTAGGTTCTTCCGTATTCAGTAAATTTCCCATGACAATAATTTGATTGTGTCCCTGGAAGGAAAAAGGAAAGGTTATTTTCGTCGTAAAAATATCTCTTTCTCCTAGAAGAATAGCGTTGAAAGATAAAAAGGAGGGTGGATTTTGTTTGCTTTAGATTTATTACATAGGGCATCAGCCTTCAGTTTGCCTTCACATCCCCCCCCCCCCTCAGCTTTCTTTCGCTACTTTAATCACGATCAAAGTATGACAAAATACAGTTTTGATTCCATGTGGTATAACTGGATTATAATACTTATAATTATACTAGCTGGATATCCGTGCTTCACTACGAAGTGTTTAAAAAGAAGATTTAATTTTTGAGAAATTTTAATCAAACTATTTTTTTTGGACTTGGAACTAAATAGAAAAGGAATTAAAAACTTAAGGGGGAAACTCAAAAGGGGAGCTTATACCTGATATTTACGCCAGAACAATAATTTCAATCTATGTCTACTACTACGAGAAAATTAAAACAATAATATGATAAGCATATTATATGAAAATATAAATATTCATATTATATTTCCATATTTTTAAGCTGGAAGTTATTAAAAATCTGAAATAACAACAATAGATAATTAAACCAACAGGATAATAAATTTACACGTTTTCTGGATATTGAACAAAGAAAGTTTTTTTTTCTCTGAATAAAAATGAGGTAGCAAGTGGTTTAACACAATGTTTTCACGCTATGTCTTTAAGCTGAATCGAATAATATTTACAGATCGCATGACCACCTACAAAAGTGTTCTTTGTATTAAATATTAGCGATTACTTTGAAAGGGCGTTTACTTTTATTTTATGCATGATGGCTTGAGAGGAATAAAAGCATGGGAGTAGTTGGGTGAGAATGACGTAGTGAGGTTACTTCAAACCTGGGGTATACTTGGGGTGAGAATGAAGTAGTGAATTTACTTCAAAGCTGGGGTTCAGTAGGGAGGGAATGACGTAGAGGAGTTACTTCAAAGCTCGGGTGTATTAGGGGGAGAATGACGTAGAGAAGTTACTTCAAAGCTGGAGTGTAGTAGGAGGAGAATGACGTAGAGGAGTTACTTTAAAGCTGGAGTGTAGTAGGGAGAGAATGACGTAGAGGAGTTACTTCAAAGCTGGGGTGTAGTAGGGGTAGAATGACGTAGAGGAGTTACTTCAAAGCTGGGGTGTAGTAGGGGTAGAATGACGTAGAGGAGTTACTTCAAAGCTGGGGTAGTGTAGTAGGGAGAGAATGACGTAGAGGAGTTACTTCAAAGCTGGGGTGTAGTAGGGGTAGAATGACGTAGAGGAGTTACTTCAAAGCTGGGGTGTAGTAGGGGTAGAATGACGTAGAGGAGTTACTTCAAAGCTGGGGTTTAGTAGTGGGAGAATGACGTTATGGAATTACTCCAAAGCTGGGGTTTAGTAGGGGGAGAATGACGTAGAGGAGTTACTTCAAAGCTGGGGTTTAGTAGGGAGAATGATGAGGAGAAGTTACTTCAAAGCTGGGGAGTGTCTGGGTGATAATTAAGTAGTGAATTAACTTCAAAGCTGGGGTTTAGTAGGGAGAGAACGACTTAAAGGAGTTACTTTAAAGCTGGGGTGTAGTAGGGGAAGAATGAAGTAGAGAAGTTACTTCAAAGCTGGGGTGTAGGAGGGAGAGAATGCCGTTGAGGAGTTACTGCAAAGCAGGGCTGTAGTAGGAGGAGAATGACGTAGAGGAGTTACTTCAAAGCTGGAGTGTAGTAGAGGGAGAATGACGTAGAGGCGTTACTTCAAAGCTGGAGTGTAGTAGAGGGAGAATGACAAAGAGATTTACCTCAAAGCTGGACTATAGTAGAGGGAGACTGACGAAGAGGAGTTATTTAAAGGAAGGGTTGTAGCAGGAGGGGAATGACAAAGAGATTTACCTCAAAGCTGGACTATAGTAGAGGGAGACTGACGAAGAGGAGTTACTTCAAAGCAGGGCTGTAGCAGGAGGAGAATGACGTAGAGGAGTAACTTCAAAGCTGGGGTTTAGTAGGGTGAGAATGACGTAAAGGTGTTACTTCAAAGCTGGGGTGTAGTAGGGGGAGAATGACGTAGAGGAGTTACTTCAAAGCTGGGGTGTAGTAGGGGGAGAATGAAGTAAAGGTGTTATATCAAAGCTGGGGTGTAGGAGGGAGAGAATGCCGTAGAGGAGTTACTGCAAAGCTGGGGTGTAGTAGGGTGAGAATGACGTAAAGGTGTTACTTCAAAGCTGGGGTGTAGTAGGGGGAGAATGAAGTAAAGGTGTTATTTCAAAGCTGGGGTGTAGGAGGGAGAGAATGCCGTAGAGGAGTTACTGCAAAGCTGGGGTGTAGTAGGGTGAGAATGACGTAAAGGTGTTACTTCAAAGCTGGGGTGTAGTAGGGGGAGAATGAAGTAAAGGTGTTACTTCAAAGCTGAGGTGTAGTAGGGGTAGAATGACGTAAAGGAGTTACTTCAAAGCTAGGGTGTAGGAGGGAGAGAATGCCGTAGAGGAGTTACTGCAAAGCTGGGGCGTAGTAGGGTGAGAATGACGTATAGAGGAGTTACTTTATATATTAATTTAGTATTCAGCTCACAGGTTTTGCTTGCTTTTCGCGATGACGTCACTTTCCCTCTACACTTTGTATCAAACCAAATCCAATATTTTCCACCCTTCACTAAATCCTCTCTAATTCTATTATAGGAAGGAGAAAAACCAGAGAAAGGGATACTTTAGACTTTTACTAAAAGAGATAAGAAAAGAAAAATGTCTCCGTCAAAAATAATTGTCTTCTTTAACAATTTCGTCGATTCATTCTAAAAATGTTTTGAAGTAGCACTCAAAATACAAGTATAAATAACACAAACTAATATCAACTTATAAATCAAAAGTCTGTCAGATAATTAATGAACTAATTAGTAGCATTATTAAGATGAAAAAAAAACCTCTGCCAAATAATTAATAATCAATGTTACATTATCGAGTCATAAAAGATACAAACAATATAAAATAATCTCTTCAATTTAAAGAAGTATAAATTACAAAAGGTGACAGTCTTCTGAAAAAGAACCATTACGATGTATGCATAAAAAAAATGTCATCAAAATAATGTGACGTCACAAGACATTAATGTTGAGTTACAATTTCGTCCTGCAGAAATAGTCCATTGCCTCCGTTAGCTTCAGTGAGCTCGGGAGCAGTGAAGA
>KZ654432.1:1662-18875 GCA_001010745.2 Gerris buenoi
CTCTTTCAAAAATCTTCCCAAAGATACTATTTAGAGCAATTGGTCGGTAGTTTGAGGGAAGGGTGCGATCTCCACTCTTATGTATAGGAATGATTATTGATTTGTTCCACGTTTTAGGAAAAGTTGCTGTTTGGATTGATTTGTTAAAAATGAATGAGAGGGCAGGTGCCAAAAACGGAGCTAGACTTTTAATTATATATGTGGGTATATTGTCGGGACCTGAACCTTTAGAAGGCTTAAGCTCTTTAATTGCGTCACTAACAAGCTTGTCTGATAAAAAGGGCAAATTAAAGACTGGGTTCGATTCTAAATCAGAGTTGATGAGATTGGACCAATAAGGAATACTAAGGTCGAGTGAGCTGGTTGAAGAAATTGAGTAAACTGACGCAAAGTACTTAGCAAAGGTATTAGCAGCAGATTTTGAGTCGTTGGTGAGATTACCTGTCGATTCATCCTTTACTGTGTGCGTAGGCGATGTTTTGTTGCCTCTAAGCTTACTTAGATGGCCCCAGAAGGAGGACGGATCACTGGTAAGTGAAGCATCGATCTTTGTCCTAAAAGCTTTTTTATTACGCTTATATAATTTCTTGTAAAACCGTCTAAAAATAGAGCTAAGATTTTGGTGAATACGTTTTTTTGATCTTCGATATTTTTTGGAGTAGTAATTCTTTTTCCTGACAGCGTAGCGCATTTGTGGAGAAAACCAAGAAGGAAATGAGGACCTAGAAACAGTTTTCGTCGGTATATATAAGTTAATAGCATTATCAAGAATACCGTGAAGGACCTCAACGTTTCTATTAATATCTAAGTCGTAGTACACAGGGCCCCAATCAACATCTTTAAGAGCTTTGCATAGCCCTACGTAATCGCCGTTGCGATAATCTCGAAAAGAGTAAGTAGAGAAATGGCGCTGATGTCGATGAAAAAAAGGTAGCTCAACATATAGAGTAGGATGGTGAGTATCTTCGGTTACTAAAGGTTCATAATGTCGTGTGACTTTAATACCAGTAACAGAAGTCAGTATTAAATCTAGAATGACCTTATTCTGATTAAAAACATCATTACACTGCTCTAGAGACATAGCATAACAGAGATTACAAATAGATTCAGCTCGAAGTTTTTTATTTGGGTTAGACCGCTCATAAGTAAAGTTGGACCAGTCGATTTTAGGAGCGTTGAAGTCACCAACAAGTACTATTCTTTCATTTCCATTTAGATTATCTATAAGCGATTGAAAGTAAACACTTATCGAGTCATTAGATACTGAATCAGCTATGTAGTGAAGCCCTATCAAGGTAGGTGAAAAACTAGGACGACGGATTTCAATCCATATGCACTCGATATCGGCCGACTCAAGATCATATCTTCTAACGTAACTGCAAGTAGAAGAGACCGCAATGCAAACACCCCCACCTTTCTCATTTCTGGCACTGTAAGTACGATCTCTTCTTTCTACACAAAAGCGTGGTGGAAAGTACGCCGAATCAACACATGAAGAATTAAACCATGTTTCTGTAACACAAATTATATCTAAATCTAAATCGACAGAGGCTGTAGATCTTAGGAAGGTATTCGCTTTAGTGCGAAGGCCACGGCAATTTTGGTATAAAATATTAATTTTCATAGTGTGCCCGACTCAACTGGCCCCTCCGGAGGCGTAGGAAACTCGCTTTTAAGTCTACCGTAGAAAGGCTTACAAATTATTCCTTGAGGCCATAATTCGGGATTTAATAAGGACGTAAACGTGTTTTCGGATATTTCAAGCCTGAAAGATACGTAGCTCTTGCTTCGTGATTCCATTTTTATTATAGGAGCATCCGCAGGTATGTCAATCTCAGCCTCGTTTTTAATATAGTTTAAAAGATCATCAGAACTAGTATCGGGATTAAGTCTAGAGATAAAAATACGCTTAGTCCGTGGAGCGGCTGTAAGAGCTGAGTTTGAAGATGTCTTCTTTCCTACGATAAAGGGAGTTCTTCTAGTCTTCCGATTACGATATGTAACCTTATTAAACCCTGCATTGGGATCAGAGTCAGGTATCGTAGATGAGTTAAAATCGTTATTAACATACGTGCGATTGTTTAAATCTTTATTTACATTTGTAAAGCCGATATCCTGGGGCCGATTTGAAGGTTGAGTGGGGGGTACTAAATCCTCTTGTCCGGCTGAGCTGAAGTGGGGAAGTGGGCGTGACACATCATTACCTGGCATCGTAGATTGTGAATTAGCATGGGTAGGGGTAGGGGGGCACTGAGTCATTGGCTGTGCTAGAGCCGGCCCGTCCAGACGTGGGGAGTATGTGTTACTCCTATTTTTTGTCGCATTTGAATACGTGCGTCTAATCTCAGGCACTGTCGTAATATTAGATTCAAGACAAGAAACGCGGTGTTTAAGAGTAGCATTCTCTTGTAATACATTATTTACTAAGCTAATAAGGTTAGTAACCATCTGAGTAAGATTATTTAACAGAGTATTATTGTCAGCCGTATTCTTAAGAATATCGGGTAATATTAAGCTAGGGTCCGACAATGGAAGGCTTGACAGTACTTTTCCTGCTTTATTGCCGGGTTTTCCAACAGAGCCTGGATTGCGCACTGGTGTCTCAGAATTTTTATTAGATAAGCAGCTCTTACAAGACCAGTTAGCGACAACAAGGTCGAAATCATCCTCTACGACATTAGCGCAAATTGCGTGAATAAAAATATTGCAGAACTTACACTGCAGAAAGTTTTGTTGGGCGATTATAGGTGCCTTACAGCTAAGGCATGTAGCGTTTGCTAGATCACTCCGTGTTGTAGGTCCCATCCCGCTACACCGGGAAGAAACTGTAACTTGAACTCGAGATAACGTAAGTAAACAGTCGACGATCTTTACAGTTCGACGGTCGAACACACACTTGTACAAATGATACAAATAATACAAATATAAATATAAATACTTGTAAAATAAAATAGTTGCGGCGATGAAGTCCTAAAGAGACATAATGTAATTATAAGAAAAGTTGTTAGAGGAAAATCGGTCCAGTAGAACCGGAGATAAAACGTATGTTAGTTACGTATGAAAAGCGGGGGTGGGGCCAGAGCGAAAACCTGGAATCCGCTAACCTGGGTGTGAGCTGAGGTATTGCCCTAAGTCAGCCGGCGAGTGTCGGTGCCGGCCGGTGTGAGGGTCTCTGCGGTGGGTGGACGCTCACGCTCTACCCCTACTCTATAGACATCTTGCAAATATTTGCCCTTTTTGCTTTGAAACAACATAATTTGAATGGAAATAACATAACTTAACAGTACAGAGAACGGGAACGGATTGCGAGAACGGTAACGGAAATAAAGAACTGAACTGAATTGATAACGTAACGTAATGAAGATTTATAGTTATAATATAACACTTCATTAAAA
This sequence comes from Gerris buenoi, assembly GCA_001010745.2. NCBI lineage: Eukaryota > Metazoa > Arthropoda > Insecta > Hemiptera > Gerridae > Gerris > Gerris buenoi. The sequence continues at coordinate 5,058 of KZ654432.1, forward strand.
CCTAATACCTGAGGAGTTATTACCTAATACCGTTCCCATTAATACCTCAGACGTTATTGATATCAAAGTTATAACGCATCTTAGTAGGAGTAGGAGAAGAGTACAGTGCTCCGTCGCCGCCAGGTGGAATACTTATGAACTAAACTAGAGCTGCAGCTACTGTAGTACCTAACGCCACCGCCGCGCGTCGGAATATTTATGAATTAGACTAGAGTTACTATATAACAGGTATTTTTCAATATTATGTTATCTGAGAAATGGTTGCCTTACAATAACAGGTTATTTTTAACTGTTACGTTATTTTCGACCCACCTCTACATGTAATTAGAAAACCATTCGCTATTTCGAGTTATATGTCTAGTAGTTCCGGAGTCTGCAATCCTATCATCTTTGTTTATCGAAGTCACTGCTGTTGACGTCATCATACAAGCCTTGTCTGAGTTTTTTAAGCTGGTTCAACTTCCTAGGAGCCATCAATGCTGTAGTACTGTTGCCTTCCATTTCTTCTCTCCCTTGAAGTCTAAGTTCATCAGTACATAAAATTTCTCGCAGAAGATTGGTGGTCCTGTGTTCTTTAGGGACAGATTCCGAAAGCATTCACAAATTCCATGTACTCGGATGGCAAGAAATCAGCGGATGGCAGCGTGTTAAGAAATCAGTTAATTTCACAACATCGTCCTTCCAAGTCATCCTTGAGCTCAGACCACAACTTTCCTAGTTTTGGATTCCCTGTTAAGGATCGTATAGGTGAGTAAAAATTAACAATAAGTTAATTTTAAAAAATAAGTTATATTTCACCCCTTACAGGCATCATCAGACCTCAANAGTGTCGGTGCCGGCCGGTGTGAGGGTCTCTGCGGTGGGTGGACGCTCACGCTCTACCCCAACTCTACAGATATCTTGCAAATCTTTGCCCTTTTTGCTTTGAAATAACATTATTTGAATGGAAATAACATAACTTAACAGTACAGAGAACAGGAACGGATTGCGAGAACGGTAATTGAAATAGAGAACTGAACTGAATTGATAACGTAACGTAATGAAGATTTATAGTTATAATATAACACTTCATTAAAACCTAATACCTCAGGAGTTATTACCTAATACTGTTCCCATTCTGTTAGAGTTATAATATAACACTTCATGGAAACCTAATACCTCAGACGTTATTGATATCAAAGTTATAACGCATCTTAGTAGGAGTAGGAGAAGAGTACAGTGCTCCGTCGCCGCCAGGCGGAATACTTATGAACTAAACTAGAGCTGCAGCTACTGTAGTACCTAACGCCACCGCCGCGCGTCGGAATATTTATGAATTAGACTAGAGTCACTATATAACAGGTATTTTTCAATATTATGTTATCTGAGAAATGGTTGCCTTACAATAACAGGTTATTTTTAACTGTTACGTTATTTTCGACCCACCGACCTCTACTTGAAACTAGAAAACCATTCTCTATTTCGAGTTATATGTCTAGTAGTTACGGAGTCTGCAATCCTATCATCTTTGTTTATCGAAGTCACTGCTGTTGACGTCATCATATAAGCCTTGTCTGAGATTTTTCCTAGGAGCCATCAATGCTGTAGTACTGTTGCCTTCCATTTCTTCTCTCCCTTGAAGTCTAAGTTCATCAGTACATAACGTTTCTCGCAGAAGATTGGTGGTCCTGTGTTCTTTAGAGACAGATTCCCAAGCATTCACAAATTCCATGTACTTGGATGGCAGCGTGTTAAGCAATCAGTTAATTTCACAACATCCTCCTTCCAAGTCATACTTGAGCTCAGACCACAACTTTTCTAGTTTTGGATTACCTGTTAAGGATCATATAGGTGAGTAAAAATTAACAATAAGTTAATTTAAAAAAAAAGTTATATTTCGCCCCTTACAGGCATCATCAGACCTTAAAGCCTTTTTCTAGTTTCTCTATAAGAAGTTTTTCTTTGATACCAAAGAACTCATTAAATATTCTATCCTGACGTTGTTCTTCGGTCCTTACAATCTCACTATCCACACCCTATCGCTCCTCATGAGCGATTTTGCCTTTTGCAAAACAGTCGATTCTATCATAGCCCTACACTCGTATATTAACATGATACTGTAATTTTAATGTTTGATTGTTTCTAGGTTCAGCGAGTTTGCACTGAAGCACAAATATACGAATCTGACTGTAGGTGAGTTAGAGACACTCGACTCACTAGGGAGCTGGAGTGAGGTAATAAAGAGTTTCCAGCCCGCCCTGGACTCTGTGTTCTACATTGATAAGGTAACTCACAGTAAACTAACCTAACTTCTGAAATGTAATGAAAAATGATAATATTATGTAATGCAATATATATATATATATATATATATATGTAATGATAAAATGATGTGTATTAATTTGTTTTCAGGGCATTGAAGACAAGCTGGGGCTTATGGAGACGTCACTGAGAGCTAGTGGCACAGACACGTGTCTGTTTACATTTGGTTCACACGTGTCCTACGAGTCAAACCTACGTCACCGTGAGGGCCTTAGAACTGTCTCTTTTATTCTGGCGAGTGAGAAACTTGAAAACCTCTCTGTAATTAACTGCCTGGACCACTGGCTTGACAAGTGCTCTGCTAACGACCACATCATAGAGGTCCAAGAACTTAATGATGAAAGTAAGTCCAACTGCNTAGCGACAACAAGGTCGAAATCATCCTCTACGACATTAGCGCAAATTGCGTGAATAAAAATATTGCAGAACTTACACTGCAGAAAGTTTTGTTGGGCGATTATAGGTGCCTTACAGCTAAGGCATGTAGCGTTTGCTAGATCACTCCGTGTTGTAGGTCCCATCCCGCTACACCGGGAAGAAACTGTAACTTGAACTCGAGATAACGTAAGTAAACAGTCGACGATCTTTACAGTTCGACGGTCGAACACACACTTGTACAAATGATACAAATAATACAAATATAAATATAAATACTTGTAAAATAAAATAGTTGCGGCGATGAAGTCCTAAAGAGACATAATGTAATTATAAGAAAAGTTGTTAGAGGAAAATCGGTCCAGTAGAACCGGAGATAAAACGTATGTTAGTTACGTATGAAAAGCGGGGGTGGGGCCAGAGCGAAAACCTGGAATCCGCTAACCTGGGTGTGAGCTGAGGTATTGCCCTAAGTCAGCCGGCGAGTGTCGGTGCCGGCCGGTGTGAGGGTCTCTGCGGTGGGTGGACGCTCACGCTCTACCCCTACTCTATAGACATCTTGCAAATATTTGCCCTTTTTGCTTTGAAACAACATAATTTGAATGGAAATAACATAACTTAACAGTACAGAGAACGGGAACGGATTGCGAGAACGGTAACGGAAATAAAGAACTGAACTGAATTGATAACGTAACGTAATGAAGATTTATAGTTATAATATAACACTTCATTAAAACCTAATACCTGAGGAGTTATTACCTAATACCGTTCCCATTAATACCTCAGACGTTATTGATATCAAAGTTATAACGCATCTTAGTAGGAGTAGGAGAAGAGTACAGTGCTCCGTCGCCGCCAGGTGGAATACTTATGAACTAAACTAGAGCTGCAGCTACTGTAGTACCTAACGCCACCGCCGCGCGTCGGAATATTTATGAATTAGACTAGAGTTACTATATAACAGGTATTTTTCAATATTATGTTATCTGAGAAATGGTTGCCTTACAATAACAGGTTATTTTTAACTGTTACGTTATTTTCGACCCACCTCTACATGTAATTAGAAAACCATTCGCTATTTCGAGTTATATGTCTAGTAGTTCCGGAGTCTGCAATCCTATCATCTTTGTTTATCGAAGTCACTGCTGTTGACGTCATCATACAAGCCTTGTCTGAGTTTTTTAAGCTGGTTCAACTTCCTAGGAGCCATCAATGCTGTAGTACTGTTGCCTTCCATTTCTTCTCTCCCTTGAAGTCTAAGTTCATCAGTACATAAAATTTCTCGCAGAAGATTGGTGGTCCTGTGTTCTTTAGGGACAGATTCCGAAAGCATTCACAAATTCCATGTACTCGGATGGCAAGAAATCAGCGGATGGCAGCGTGTTAAGAAATCAGTTAATTTCACAACATCGTCCTTCCAAGTCATCCTTGAGCTCAGACCACAACTTTCCTAGTTTTGGATTCCCTGTTAAGGATCGTATAGGTGAGTAAAAATTAACAATAAGTTAATTTTAAAAAATAAGTTATATTTCACCCCTTACAGGCATCATCAGACCTTAAAGCCTTTTTCTAGTTTCGCTATAAGAAGTTTTTCTTTGATACCAAAGAACTCAATTAATAGTCTATCCTGACGTTGTTCTTCGGTCCTTACAATCTCACTGTCCATACCCTATCGCTCCTCATGAGCGATATTGCCTTTTGCAAAACAGTCGATTCTATCATAGCCCTACACTCGAATATTAACATGAGACTGTAATTTTAATGTTTGATTGTTTCTAGGTTCAGCGAGTTTGCACTAAAGCACAAATATACGAATCTGACTGTGGGTGAGTTAGAGACACTCGACTCACTAGGGAGCTGGAGTGAGCTAATCAAGAGTTTCCAGCCCACCCTGGGCTCTGTGTTCTTCATTGACAAGGTAACTCACAGTAAACTAACCTTACTTTTTTTTGGCATTTTCATGTTTTGACTGTGNACAGCTATCTCCTCCGGGCCTATTTCTCTAATGGCCGAAAAAATTAAAAACTCGGGTGGCGCAAGACAGGTGGCAGAAGCAAGTGGCGTCAACCAGGTGGCTCTACCTGGATGGCGAAGTGTGTCACTAGCCTAAGACGATTTGAGTATTTTTTAGCTGGATGTCTGTTAGTATGTCAGTGTCACGCATAATTCCCCCAGTTTTTAAGCTAGAGAGTTGAAAATTGAGGCCCTGGATCCTTTACAACCAAAAAGGCAAAAAGGCTGTTGTGATCAGTGGCGTTAATATTGGACGAACTCAAACTATTGGCCCAATGACGAAGGGGCCCCTTTAGAGCATAATAAAATCTAATTTGGAGTTATACTTCTGTACCGGAGCCGCATTGAGTTGAAGGAAGTACAAATAACTATTTCCATTCTGTTTCTCTTCCCAGATCACCGTTAGTCCTATTAAGTATAATTCTCAAGAAGACTTTATATGGGATCGATAGAAGACTAAGGGGTCTATAATTATTGAGATCTCTTTTGTCCCCTTTTTTTGTGCAGAAGAATTAGTTATGATGTGGACAAATCATGAGGTATGGTGCTGGATTTCAAATATAGATTGTACAGTTTCAAGAGAATTCTACACATAGTGTTACCTCCTGCGTTAATTCTGCGCCAATTTCATCTAAGTCACATGCTTTTCCATCTTTCAACGATTTAACGGCTAATTCGATTTTTTCTTTTAATATAACTGGTTATTTACAACCAATTTTTCTTTCTAAAGCTATTCTACTTTCGCAGAAATTGAACCATTCTTGGTCTTGGTAAAGGACTTAGTAGAATTCTTTGATCCTTTTTAATATTAATTTTGTTTCTTTTAGTTCGCAGCCGTTACCATCATGTATTGTAATAATGCCATTTCTTCTTGTGCTTTTGTCATGTAATCTAGTACTAAGTTCAAGAGCTTTCTTGATGTTTTCGTTTTTTATAGTGTCTAGCCAACACCCCAGTTTCACTCTGATCTCTTTACAGAGGGTTCTGTACTCAGGTTGCCTTGAGTGGTTTTCTTTTAATTTCCTTCTTTTTCCATCATGTTCATAAAATGCGCTGGTAGATTTATACAGTTTTGGTTGCTAATTTGTGTTGTTTGGCAGATGTTATTATACATTGATATAGCTTTAATTCGCTATATTTTTCCTGTATGCACGTCAAAAGGATTTAATGCTGTAGTTTCATGTTTTTGTGCCTTTTGATACAAAATTTATTGGAACCGTAAAGAATGACAGACATATACAAAAACAAAACTATAAGGCTAGGCGCACACTGGAGATAAAACAGTCTTCAGACTTTCTGCGGACTATCTGCAAAAGATTGTTGGAGGATGACAATGCTGTCCTCCTCAATCCCAACAATCTTCTGCACCAGCCCTCCAACAATCTTTTGCACCAGAAAACAGTCCGCAGACTGTTTTGTCTCCAGTGTGCTCCTATCCTAAGAGCTTCTTATTTTTGGTAAAACCAACGAAACCCTATAAAATCATGTATTGTTGAAACAGACCAAATCTCTGAAGAAAGTAAGAACATTCTTCCTAAGAGCTGGAGTGATTTGGCAGAACTTGGTCGCTGTACAACCGACGAGCCGGGCCTGGTCGAGATAGTTACGAGATGCCAACTCCAGAACCGAGCTCACGATGTCGACCCCGTCATCCTGTTCCCGGGTCTACAGTTAAACCAAACAAGACGCTTCGCTTCCCGACTCATCTACCCGACATTCATGGCTACGTACCCGTCTTCCATAAAGTCCATCCATCAATTAGCATCAGCATTTGCCAAGGTAAATTTTTAAACATTCTAGACAAATTTGTGGTTATGCCCATTCCAATTCCTTGGAAACTTAATTATTCCAGGAAAAGGGACTTAGTTTTAATTTAAATGTCATAATATTTGTTTAAAGAATCTGGTAGAGAAATTTGATAACAATATGTTCACCCTGGTGGCTGAAGGCTGGGCCGGTGCTCTGGTGCTTACCATAGCCATTTTACTGGAAAAACAAGGAAAAGCCAGCTCGGTCCTGTTACTGAACGCTGGACCACTAACCACCAAACAATGGAAGAAACAACGAGACGGCTTCCTTGTCAATATCTTACCCAATGATGTACAGGTTAGTCAAACTAAATGCACTATCTTTCCTTGNTATGTCTACGTTGCTTTTGTAGAAGTCTCTATTCCTTAGGAGAGCTCTCCATCCGAGATTCACTCTTCTTTGGATTTCTCCCCACTGTCCATCAGAGCTTAGTAGATGACCCAGATAGATGTAGTGCTCTGCTATCTCTGGGAGGGATACCTCATTACAGTTTATTTCTGGTCCGTTTATGATCATTGTTTTGCACTTTTCTTTTTGCATTTTGAGTCCAATAAGTCGGCATTTCTCCTGGAGTTCTTCATACATGAGTTTGGCTTCGTCCAATGATTTGGCAACAAGAACTTGATCGTCGGCAAATTCAATGTGGTTAAGCCACTCGCCATTAATATTAATACCCTTACCGTTCCAATCAAGGGACAGTAGAAGATCTTGGTAAACAGCTGTGAACAGTTGGGGTGAGGGAACGTCACCTTGGGATACTCCTCTGTTGATTTTTATTGATACACATTCTTGATCTATGAAATATTTGGCAGTTGTCTGAGCGTAAAGGGATTCAAAGTGTTTAATGACAGTATTACTTATATTTTTTCTTTCCAGTAGATCTATTACTGATCCCCTTTTAATTTTGTCAAAGGCTTTTTCAAAATCAAGAAACAGTAGTACTAGCTGAAAATTATATTCCTTGGCTTTTTGGATAAGCTCGCTGATTACAAATATGTGGTCAATGGTTGAAAAATTTTTCCTAAATCCAGCCTGATTTTTTGAGATTTCTATTCCCAGATCGCCGCTAATCCTATTAAGTATAATTCTCAAGAAGACTTTATATGGGATCGATAGAAGACTAAGGGGTCTATAATTATTGAGATCTCTTTTGTCCCCTTTTTTTGTGCAGAAGAATTAGTTATGATGTGGACAAATCATGAGGTATGGTGCTGGATTTCAAATATAGATTGTACAGTTTCAAGAGAATTCTACACATAGTGTTACCTCCTGCGTTAATTCTGCGCCAATTTCATCTAAGTCACATGCTTTTCCATCTTTCAACGATTTAACGGCCAATTCGATTTTTTCTTTTAATATAACTGGTTATTTACAAACAATTTTTCTTTCTAAAGCTATTCTACTTTCGCAGAAATGGGACCATTCTTGGTCATGGTAAAGGACTTAGTAGAATTCTTTGATCCTTTTTAATATGATTTTGGTTTCTTTTAGTTCGCAGACCTTACCATCATTTATTGTAATAATGCCATTTCTTCTTGTGCTTTTGTCATGTAATCTGGTACTAAGTTCAAGAGCTTTCTTAATGTTTTCGTTTTTTATAGTGTCTAGCCTACACCCCAGTTTCACTCTCATCTCTTTACAGAGGGTTCTGTACTCAGGTTGCCTTGAATGGTTTTCTTTTAATTTCCTTCTTTTTCCATCATGTTCATAAAATGCGCTGGTAGATTTATACAGTTTTGGTTGCTAATTTGTTTTGTTTGGCAGATGTTATTATACATTGATATAGCTTTAATTCGCTACATGTTTCCTGTATGCACGTCAAAAAGATTTAATGCCGTAAAGTTTCATGTTTTTGTGCCTTTTGATACAAAATTTATTGGAACCGTACAGAATGACAGAAATATACAAGAACAAAACTATAAGGCTAGGCGGAGATAAAACAGTCTTCAGACTTTCTGCGGACTATCTGCAAAAGATTGTTTGAGGATGACAATGCTGTCCCCCTCAATCCCATCAATCTTCTGCACCAGCCCTCCAACAATCTTTTGCACCAGAAAACAGTCCGCAGACTGTTTTGTCTCCAGTGTGCTCCTATCCTAAGAGCTTCTTATTTTTGGTAAAACCAACGAAACCCTATAAAATCATGTATTGTTTAAACAGACCAAATCTCTGAAGAAAGTAAGAACATTCTTCCTAAGAACTGGAGTGATTTGGCAGAACTTGGTCGCTGTACAACTGACGAGCCTGGCCTGGTCGAGATAGTTACGAGATGCCAACTCCAGAACCGAGCTCACGATGTCGACCCCGTCATCCTGTTCCCGGGTCTACAGTTAAACCAAACAAGACGCTTCGCTTCCCGACTCATCTACCCGACATTCATGGCTACGTACCCGTCTTCCATAAAGTCCATCCATCAATTAGCATCAGCATTTGCCAAGGTAAATTTTTAAACTTTCTAGACAAATTTGTGGTTATGCCCATTCCAATTCCTTGGAAACTTAATTATTCCAGGAAAAGGGACTTAGTTTTAATTTAAATGTCATAATATTTGTTTAAAGAATCTGGTAGAGAAATTTGATAACAATATGTTCACCCTGGTGGCTGAAGGCTGGGCCGGTCCTCTGGTGCTTACCATAGCCATTTTACTGGAAAAACAAGGAAAAGCCAGCTCGGTCCTGTTACTGAACGCTGGACCACTAACCACCAAACAATGGAAGAAACAACGAGACGGCTTCCTTGCCAATATCTTACCCAATGATGTACAGGTCAGTCGAATTAAATGCACTATCTTTCCTTGCCAATATCTTACCCAATGATGTACAGGTCAGTCAAACTAAATGCAGTGTCACCTGGATATCCGTAATTACATACATAAATTTGGTTTAGAGAACCTTGCGTTTCTGGACTCATTTAACCAAGTGTATGGCTGAGCGGCCACCAGAAGCGCAGCGAAGTTAAGTGGAGCTGAGCCACTTAACTTCGTATGGCTCGTAAGGGTATGGCAACCGAAAGTTGAGCGGAGTCAAGCTGACTCCGCTTTTGGTTGCGTGGACTAAGCTAGTGCACCCAAGATGTCGGACCTACAAAAGTTTTACTATTTGTGTGTTTAAGTTAAGAATCCGATGATTCTGAAACCGACCTTCCTCTTGCGTCTTCTGTCGCCTCACAATCTTATAAAACAAAGCGGGAAAGTTTATGTGATAACAAGGGTTGATTTCGAAAAATTTTCGAAACCCTTTATGATGATTTAAATCATAAAGAGTTTAAAGACTATATTCGCATGATAGGTCCCCAATTTAATGGACTTATAAATTAGATAAGAGATGACATAACGTGATACAAACTATCGGAGAGGTGAATTAAAGCCCTTTCTTAAATGCATCAGTACTGATAGGTATATTTTATCATTTCTACTTATTTGTTTTCCTCCTGCTCATTGATATTATTGTGATTGGTGGAGGGGGAAGCGGAGTCAGCTTTCTAAACCGACAAAGGTAGTGAAGTCGAGATTTCCCCTAGGCTCAGCTCAACTCCGCTCCGCGACCGGTGGACACTCTTCCATTAAAATAATGAGGTCCGATTTTACACAAGCGGGGTCCGCTCAACTCTGCTCAGCTTCGCTCAGCTTCTGGTGGGCGCTTAGACTAATAGTGTAAGATTATTTGTGAGAATCATATTCCAAAGCGTACCCTCGGAAATACAAAAAATAGATTAGTTTGTGCATTCACGCTGGCATCTGGGATAATCCTTGCTAAGATATAAATTTGTCGTACCCGGCAGTTAACGGGATAAAATAAATCTCCATCAAATAAAGCGGTTCCTTAAATCCTTTTAATCTTCTCTACTGATTCTCTAATTTCTGACCAATCGTTTACACATTTAATCCTCAATTATAATGGAATACAATGTTTAGAGGTTAGAGTAAAAATTAAAAAAAAAGTACATATTATCTAAGATTTTTAAACACTAGAAACCCTAAAACATGTTATACCTAAAATCTAAGATCGATTATACACCACCAGCAATTTTCGTTCTTCATATACACCACGTATAAGAGAAGGTCCAAACGGTTCAGTATATGAAGGGGCACCACTGAATAAACCATAAATGTGCTCGATTACAAAGTGAGTGTAATAAGCTTTAAGTGGAAAGTATGCTGGTACCTCTAGAATGCAAGATATATTTCAACATGCCATTCAAACCATGGTACTTCCCTCACATTGCCATCAGCATAATGTGGAAAAGGAAGGAGGTGTTTAGTGTTCAGGTTGTTTATTATATCTTATTGTTTTTCAGTGTGAGATGAATATGGATGCTCTACGGAGGCACGTTGTGGAGGTGAGCAGGTCTTTATGTAATGGTGGGGGGACAGGAAACCAACAGCTGATCGAGAAGGAAGTGGATGCTGGGTTAGAGATCTTGATCAGCAGGCTGAACGCTGTAGAGAATTACAGCACCGAGAACCAAACACTCAGGGAATCCTCTGTACATCTCTTCACATCCAACGACATTCTCAACATGCCACTCTTCAAGGTATTGCCCATTATTAATTACATAATAATAAATTAATATTATCAGAACTTTATATGTAAGTATCAGCCGATATACACTCCAACTGAATGTAGTAGTTAGTGAGGAACAACTCTCTCTTTTCTGGAAACGGATCCAGATGTGTTGTAGTTAGACAGAGTTTCAGGAGAAAACGACACTACTCGAATACGCTTATCCTAATAAGCCGAGTCCCACGTAAAACTTGTGAGATCATTTAGCCAAGCCTCCCCCTATCCAACAAAGTACAAGTAAAATGATTTCATTACAGTTGTGGCGGACCTGGAATAGCCTTGCTCCCTTAACCTGGGTTTTGTTTTGTTTACATTGCCCCATATAACTATTGCAGCAACTCGCGGCCTAAAACACATGGTGTAGAGTCCAGAATAGAACTCCAAGAGACGAGGTAGAGTCTAGTAATCTAGAAAAGAAATCCAAGAGAGGAGGGAGAGTCCAGGAATCAAGAGTAGAACTCAATGATAGGGAGTAGAGTCCAGGAATCTAGATTAGAACTCCAAGAGAGGAGGTAGAGTCTAGGAATCTAGAGTAGAACTCCATGAGAGGGTGTAGAGCCAGGAGTCTAGAGTAAAACTTTATAAGAGGGCGTAGAGGCCAGGAGTCTAGAGTAGAACTCTAAAAGAGAGGTTAGAGTCTAGAGTAGAACTTAGAAAGGGTAGATTTCAGGAGTCTAGAGTAGAACTCCAAGAGAGGAGGTAGAGTCCAGGAATATAGAATAGAACTCTATGAGAGAGGGCGTAGAGGCCAGGAGTCTAGAGTAGAACTCCATGAGAAAGGGTAGAGTCCAGGAGTCGAGAGTAGAACTGAAAGAGAGGAGGTAGAGTCCAGGAATCTAGAATTGAAGTCTATGAGATAGGGTAGAGTCCAGGAATCTAGAGTAGAACTCCATGAGAGGGTGTAGAGTCCATGAGTATAGAGTAAAACTTTATGAGAGGGCGTAGAGTCCAGGAGTCGAGAGTAGAACTCAAAGAGAGGAGGTAAAGTCCAGGAGTCTAGAGTAGATCTCCATGAGAGGGTGTAGAGTCCAGGAGTCTAGAGTAGAACTCCATGAGAGGAGGTAGAGTCCAGGAATCTACAATAGTACTCTAAGAGAGGAAGTAGAGTCCAGGAATCTAGAATAGAACTCCAAGAGAGAGGGTAGAGTCCAGGAGTGTAGAGTAGAACTCTATGAGAGAGGGTAGAGTCCAGGAGTCTAGAGTAAAACTCCAAGAGAGGAGGTAGAGACCAGGAATCTAGAATAGAACTCTATGAGAGCGGGTAGAGTCTAGAGTAGAACTCTAAAAGAGGAGGTTGAGTGTAGAGTAGAACTTTGAGAGAGGAAGTAGAGTCTAGTGTAGAACTCTAAAAGAGGAGATAGAGCAGTCTAAGTGTCTAGAATTGAACTGGTTTAGTGAAGGGCTGACTTCTGGTGGAGGAGAGGAATCATATTTTCACATCACCCCACAATCGTTTGTTAAAAAATACATACAATTCTTAACATCTATGCCTAATCATTTTATAATTAGATCTGCTGAAACATGCTGTCCGTTTCTTATTAACGAACTTTATTTTTATTTTTATTATTATTATTATTTTTTTTTTTTTTCCAGATGTGCAGTCATTTCTACAGGCAGATCTCGGTGAAGACGCCGGGATGTATACTAGAGGACAAATCCCTGATTGATAATGTAAATGAATTAGTAATATGTGACTCCAGAGCCGTATCTAAGAGACCGGATGCTAAAGATGTTTCTACCCTCAAAATATTACACGATAAAGTTGTGCTCGATCAAGTTTAATATAATATAATTTGTGTGTAGAAAATAAAAGAAGATATTTGACGATTTATAAACATGTTTTTAGTAGATTATATTTTCCTATTTCCTGTAGGGTGCAAAGTGCATAGTTTGGGTCTTTTCTGTTAATCCCCCCCCCCATGCTTTTTGGGTGCTTTTTCGCATATACAAGGTTGCACCCTTTAATTTTTATGGATCATTAATAATAATTTTTATGGTACAGAAAGCTAAAAAACCATGTGCTAGATTACCTCATTTCTTATTGGCATACATACATAAATAAACACATTTTCAAGAAAGTAGAAGGTTAAAAAGACACAACTTACGGCTTGAAACTCATATTTTTTTTTTCAAGACAGTGCATAAAGTTATCAGAGTGAAAATGACATCTCATGGCAAGATGGACAAAGATATGAAATACTTGTAAATATTTGACTCCCAACTCTCGATGTAAAGTAGCGTCTATTAACACCAATAGGAATTAGAATATCAGGTTTTCTCTCAGAACTATATTGAGAAAACAACAATATCTGCACTTCATTGTTTTGGTGACAAAGGTCAAAAAATGTGTTTCATATACAGGGTGACAGGAAGTAAACCAGCCAAACTTCATGGTTAGTATCTATGGCCAAATTGGAACAAAAAATGTCGAGTAAGCATATGCCCAATTCTCAATAATTCTCGAGATATCGATTTATTTTTATTTTTTTACGTGTTACACGAAAATTTTCAATAAATGCCAAATATCTCTAAAACTAAATGAGATAGGGAAATCTGGGTAAGGAACAATTTTAATGAGCATAAAAAAACCTTTCAGAATCACTCATTTATTTTCAAATTATCAGCTGCTAAGCATCTTTTAAGTCCTGTTACATTTAAAAATTTGGATTTTTTGAAATTTGACCCCAAAATTCCTGAGCTTTCTACTCTTAATTGAAGGATGCTAGAAGTGTGACGATTTCAGGAAAAACATCTGCTT
>JHBY02107262.1:0-27527 GCA_001010745.2 Gerris buenoi
AAAGGATTCGACGAGACTTGTATTTTTACTCCTATTCCGTTTAGGAGCCATATTGAAGAATTATAACAAATAAAAATTACATAAAAGAAAAAACTAATTATAAGCAATCCGATCAGTTTTACAAAATTGCGTAATTAATTAGAATAGATGTAACATAAATAAAAACGAGGGTAACGAGAACGAATAAATGAGCGAGTGATATACAAATAAAATTATGTAAGTAAAAAATAAAGATCAGTAAATGATAATGATTATTAAGAAGTCTAAAAGTATGCCTCTCTAAAAATATTTACGATTAAATTTACGAGAAAAGATCGAGATAATAAAAAATAAAATAAAAAGATTTATAAGCATGTATAAAAATAATAGATAAGCAAATGATAATAAAATATCCGTTAAGATTATGTGCCTAAAAATTATAAATGGAAAGGAAAGGAATAAAGGTTTTGACATATGGTAGATAGATAAGCGTGGATGTGTTAGCGTTGACAAGGTGTCACCGTGTGGTGTTCCGAGTTCCGAGAACTGCCAGGCTTGCAAGAAGCGGAGAGCGGGGACACTTCCAAGAGACCAGCTGACTGACCAGCTACTATCTACACTACCTCACTCTTCTTTTCGTGTTGATAACATAACACGATCAAACGATGAATTTAGGACTTAGAATCGCGATAATATAATATGTACAATNAATGGAGAAAAGGTCATCTTGCACGACCGGACCAACCATGAGGCAATCGTTTAGTGACAGGCCACCGCTTCCTTTAGCAGAAGCATTAAAAACAACCCTCAACTTGGTTGTCGAGCTGCATTCCTTGTGGACGGCATGATGGGGAATGTAATAAGGTACGGCATTGTCTATATGGTCCTTAGAAATGGGAACCATATGCGCAAGTGAAAGATATTCGTTCATAAACGTAACATAACGTGATTTTATGACAGGGTCCTTATCAAGTCGCTTGACAACTTGAGATAAGCGCTTAGAGGCGATCTCACGAGTTGATCCGATACGATTGGGATCTTCCTTGACAGGAAGCTTGACTACAAATCGACCAGTGGTGTCACGGTACACATTACGATTGAAATGATCTTCGCATTCCTTTTCTTCATGGGTTAAATTGGACGAAGGGAAACGTTCTTCGACAACCCAAAATTTTTCCAGCAAATGTTCAAGAGAAGGCGAATTTACTTCCGAGATTGCAACGTGACTCATACTTTTATAAGTCGAAGGATTAGAGTTTGATTCTATCTTGCCAGTGACCACCCAGCCAAATTTGGTCTCTTGAAGAGTCACAGGACCATTGTTGAGTCGCATCTTTCCAGTTTTCAGTGCCTCATAGAAAATCTCAGCTCCGAGAAGAAGGTCGATTCTTCCTGGTCGGTGAAAGCTTTCATCGGCTAAGTCGATATTAGAAGGTATATCGTCGATTCTTATTGATATCGGTTCGGCAGGATAGTCCTGGGTAATACGACGCAATACTATAAAATTGAGATTGAAATCAAATTGGTCATACCTTGACGAGATCCGAGCTTGTATAGATGAAGAAGCTCGTGTACCACTATTGTCGATACCCGATACGTTCACGGAGATACGCTTACGCTGAAGTCCAAGCATTTGGGCTAAGGACTCACTTATGAAGTTGCTCTGAGACCCTGAGTCGAGAAGGGCTCTTGCAGGAATAAGTGTGCCGTTGCGGTCAATCACATTGACAACGACGGTTGAAAGAAGAACGATGTTCGATTTAGCGTTGCAGCTAGACAAACTACTCAACGTGGTACTCGACGCTTCAGCGGTAACATCAGAATTCGGTTTAGACGGCTTCGATTTATTTTCTTGAGAACTATTACGTTTTGACTGTGAAGGCTTATTGTTGTCTGATTTCTGGGATTTTAGACACAACGCAGAATTGTGTCTTTGACCACAATGAAGGCACGATGAGGACGAGCATTGGTACTTAAGGTGCCCTTTACGAAGGCAGTTTGAGCAGACTTTCAAACCACGAACCCGTGAAATTCGGTCTTCAATGGAAAGGCTCTTGAAGTCCGGGCAAAAGTACAACGGGTGGTCTTTATCACACAGAGCACATGATTCAGACCTTGCTGTACAGCAAACTGATGGTCGACTAAATTGTTCTTTTTTCTGGTAAAACGATTTAGGTACATCTTTCTTAGGAGTTGAAGACTCAGTACTTTGCCGTTTAGGTTGGGGTTGACGATTAGACTCTATAGTCTCTAAAACGTGACATTTATGCTCTAAGAACGCTTGTAAATTTGTCCAGGTAGGATATTCATCTAAGGTCAGTGAATCTTCCCAATCACGAAGGTTATCTTTATCAAGTTTAGAGGTTACCAGGTGAACTATAAGCGTGTCCCAATACTCAGTAGGCTGTTTAAGAGCTTGCAACGCTCTCATGTGCGTGGATACGCTCTCTATAAGAGAGCGTAACGACGTACCAGATGACTTATCGAGTTTAGGGGTATTGAAAAGCGATTGCACGTGTTGGTGGACAATTAAACGGTTATTATCGTACCGCTTCCTAAGAAGCTCCCAGGCTGTATCATAAGACGCAGCGGAGAGCTCTAGGTTAGCTATGACGTTAGCAGCCTCACCCTTCAAACTTGATTTGAGGTAGTAAAATTTTTCAATTTTCCCTATATTGGGATTTTCGTGAATGAGTGAATTGAACATGTCGCGAAATGATAGCCATTTTAAATAATCCCCGTTAAAAGAATTGAGATTAATGATAGGAAGTTTAACCGATGTTGGCGTAGTCATATTTTGTTGTTTATAAATGTTTTCGCTTGACCTAGATTGAGGTATCGCTTGTTCAAGGTAAGATTCAATTTTGGATACAATATCAAAATATATATTCTCGAACTCTTCTCGGCCAGCTTCGTCGTCGTCAGACTGAACCGGAAGTTCATCGTATTTTCTCCAACACTCTTGGAGTGCGGCTAATCGAGGTTTAAGAGAGGAGGTGGGTTGTACTGAAGAATCAAACTTGTCCACATAATCCTTAATTCTTAGAACACGCGATATAATAAGTTTTTCGGGCAAGACGGTAAAGGATTCGACGAGACTTGTATTTTTACTCCTATTCCGTTTAGGAGCCATATTGAAGAATTATAACAAATAAAAATTACAAAAAAGAAAAAACTAATTATAAGCTATCCGATCAGTTTTACAAAATTGCGTAAATAATTAGAATAGATGTAACATAAATAAAAACGAGAGTATACGAGAACGAATAAATGAGTGAGTGATATACAAATACAATTATTTAAGTAAAAAATAAGGAACAGTAAACGATAATGATTATTAAGAAGTCTAAAAGTATGCCTCTCTAAAATATTTACGATTAAATTTACGAGAAAAGATCGAGATAATACAAAAAATAAAATAAAAAGATTAATAAGCGTGTATAAAAATAATAGATAAGCAAATGATAATAAAATATCTGTTAAGATTATGTGCCTAAAAATTATGAATGGAAAGGAAAGGAATAAAGGTTTTGACATATGGTAGATAGATAAGCGTGGATGTGTGAGCGTTGACAAGGTGTCACCGTGTGGTGTTCCGAGTTCCGAGAACTGCCAGGCTTGCAAGAAGCGGAGAGCGGGGGGCACTTCCAAGAGACCAGCTGACTTCTACTATCTACACTACCTCACTCTTCTTTTCGTGTTGATAACATAACACGATCAAACGATGAATTTAGAACTTAGAATCGCGATAATATAATATGTACAATACACAGCAAATAGAAACACTAACTAGGAATTTAGTATATTAACTAAGAAATATATACGTAATAAATAAATCGAAGATTTATGATATTATAGTATAGTCCAAAAAATAAGAAAAAGTCCAAAACCGTAAATTAAATAAAATATCAATATGAATAAATCTTTCTGAATTTCGTATAATACGGTGTTCGTGAATAGTAATGAATACGGTTAATAGTAAGTATATAATATTTACAAAAACCTTGCTTTAACGATGCGATGAATAATCCAATACGAGAAGTCGGCAAGAGTCAATTTACACACACAAGTAAATAAGACGATATTTAACGAACAAGACGAAATAAAAAAGCGAAATTATATAACGAACGATTATTAACGAGCGAGACGAGTCCAAGTAACGATTTAACGATAAACATAAACGATATGATAAGCACTGTACTAGATAGGAAAAATAACGTAGGTTACAACACAAACGGTTAACACTGGTAAAAAGCGGTCCGGAAAACAAAAACGTTCGAGTACGTGAAATGAAGTGGACTGTTAACTTCTTAAATCCGAGAATCCGGCACAAAGTGACCAAATGTTGCGATGGGACCACGGGCGATACGATAAATAACAACACAGTGTAACTTTTTTAGAAATATAATAAAATAATCTAATAGTGCGTAACCTCTAGCGTAGGCTTAGAAAAGACGACTGAAAGAGACAAGCTCCTCGTGGTGAAGCCAGGGAGGAGGAAAAAATAAGAAACGCGCGGCAAGCCCAAGATGGGGGGAAGAGAAGTGACAAGTAAGTAAAAAAGACCGCTCCCAGAGAGCAGCACAAAACAGACAGCATAACCAAAGTACCAAACATCACCAACAGGTGGTGCGAAGGTCAGAACAGTGCGAAGGTCAGAACAGTGATAAAGATCGCCAAATCCGTTTAATCATATCTAATATCACTCTTCCCTTTCGGGGAATCGAATCTCGACGAAAAAATGTGTTTTATTTTAAACATTTCTGTCTGTTGTTAGTAGTGAGTACAGAAGCGTGGGGCCTAAATTACAGGGCCAATTTTAATGAAATTTGTGGCATGAATGTACGAGTAGATCTCCAAAAAATCTGAAATAGTTATTTACGCACCGAGACCGAGGGAGTAAAGCATTGGTCAATTGTACCCTGAAGTTGGAAGCCCGCGGTGGAGCCAAAGCCTNAAATCGTTTAAAAGGTATTGAAGAGTAGATTACAAAAATGTATAACACTTGTGGTTAACGTTTAATTTTGCGCGTCATTTTGTCAAAAAATTAATATCTTTTCTACACCTTTGGATTCAGGTCTAGACTGACACTCTTCTGGCTGAATGAAGAGCTGAAGTCTGGGTGATTCTCTTGCAAGTATTGAATTGTTTGCAATGAGTGATGGGACGGAGCATTTGATCTTCGATTTCAGGCAACATTGTGCTAAACAAATCTTCAATGTTTGTTATAACACTGAGGGTCTCCCCCGCATACCTACAAAGAACCCCCCCCCCCCCAACACCATATGGTAATTTATTCTATCAAAACTCTAATACCAGACAACGATTGCTGTCCGGTCAACGACTTTTTTTAAGACCCTAATTCAAACCTTCATTTTTTTTTTTTTTTTTTTTTTTTGCCCACCCAGTAGGGTGAAGGCTAATATGGCACAGGTAGGTAATATGGCATAGTGGGTTTTATCTTGAACCAAGAGCTAATTTCTGTCAGCGATGAGTCAACAAAAGAACGAAAGAGGAAAAAAATGGAAAAAACGAGACCCCCTATCAGGAATGCATAAAATCGTGTTTTGAGAGGTAATATTTTCAAAATTTTCCGGGTGAGGGCAAAAAAAAAGTAAAATTTTCCCCGGTCTCCGCAATATATCCCCCCCCCCACAATAATTTACTTCTGACGAAGCCAATGTAGGGTTGCCAGGCGCCCCGGTGTTCCGGAATTGTCCCGGTTTCTGACTTCGTCATCACTGACTTCAAATCATGAACTTGTCACCCGAAAACACTTTTCGGGATGCCAAAATGTCCCAGTTTTCAATAAAGACGCCGATAATAGATTATTTCGTTTAAAAAAATGTGTGAGGCTCTCAAGCACTAGAGGTGAAACTTAAGTTCTAGAATGCATTGCTCTCTTTCATTTTTTGACGAATTTATTATTTCAGGATTGAGAAATGGTTATGGGATATTAAATTGAAAAAACTATTGCTACGCTAAGGCAACCACATTTATTCCAATAAAAATAAATGTTAGTTTTGATTTGCTGGTCTTTAAATAGATATAATACAATTAATCTGTAAAAATGTTACACTTGGACGAGTCTCGAATCGCAAACTTCGTTACACGNCTGATGGTCGACTAAATTGTTCTTTTTTCTGGTAAAACGATTTAGGTACATCTTTCTTAGGAGTTGAAGACTCAGTACTTTGCCGTTTAGGTTGGGGTTGACGATTAGACTCTATAGTCTCTAAAACGTGACATTTATGCTCTAAGAACGCTTGTAAATTTGTCCAGGTAGGATATTCATCTAAGGTCAGTGAATCTTCCCAATCACGAAGGTTATCTTTATCAAGTTTAGAGGTTACCAGGTGAACTATAAGCGTGTCCCAATACTCAGTAGGCTGTTTAAGAGCTTGCAACGCTCTCATGTGCGTGGATACGCTCTCTATAAGAGAGCGTAACGACGTACCAGATGACTTATCGAGTTTAGGGGTATTGAAAAGCGATTGCACGTGTTGGTGGACAATTAAACGGTTATTATCGTACCGCTTCCTAAGAAGCTCCCAGGCTGTATCATAAGACGCAGCGGAGAGCTCTAGGTTAGCTATGACGTTAGCAGCCTCACCCTTCAAACTTGATTTGAGGTAGTAAAATTTTTCAATTTTCCCTATATTGGGATTTTCGTGAATGAGTGAATTGAACATGTCGCGAAATGATAGCCATTTTAAATAATCCCCGTTAAAAGAATTGAGATTAATGATAGGAAGTTTAACCGACGTTGGCGTAGTCATATTTTGTTGTTTATAAATGTTTTCGCTTGACCTAGATTGAGGTATCGCTTGTTCAAGGTAAGATTCAATTTTGGATACAATATCAAAATATATATTCTCGAACTCTTCTCGGCCAGCTTCGTCGTCGTCAGACTGAACCGGAAGTTCATCGTATTTTCTCCAACACTCTTGGAGTGCGGCTAATCGAGGTTTAAGAGAGGAGGTGGGTTGTACTGAAGAATCAAACTTGTCCACATAATCCTTAATTCTTAGAACACGCGATATAATAAGTTTTTCGGGCAAGACGGTAAAGGATTCGACGAGACTTGTATTTTTACTCCTATTCCGTTTAGGAGCCATATTGAAGAATTATAACAAATAAAAATTACAAAAAAGAAAAAACTAATTATAAGCTATCCGATCAGTTTTACAAAATTGCGTAAATAATTAGAATAGATGTAACATAAATAAAAACGAGAGTATACGAGAACGAATAAATGAGTGAGTGATATACAAATAAAATTATTTAAGTAAAAAATAAGGAACAGTAAACGATAATGATTATTAAGAAGTCTAAAAGTAAGCCTCTCTAAAATATTTACGATTAAATTTACGAGAAAAGATCGAGATAATACAAAAAATAAAATAAAAAGATTAATAAGCGTGTATAAAAATAATAGATAAGCAAATGATAATAAAATATCTGTTAAGATTATGTGCCTAAAAATTATGAATGGAAAGGAAAGGAATAAAGGTTTTGACATATGGTAGATAGATAAGCGTGGATGTGTGAGCGTTGACAAGGTGTCACCGTGTGGTGTTCCGAGTTCCGAGAACTGCCAGGCTTGCAAGAAGCGGAGAGCGGGGGGCACTTCCAAGAGACCAGCTGACTTCTACTATCTACACTACCTCACTCTTCTTTTCGTGTTGATAACATAACACGATCAAACGATGAATTTAGAACTTAGAATCGCGATAATATAATATGCACAATACACAGCAAATAGAAACACTAACTAGGAATTTAGTATATTAACTAAGAAATATNAAAATGAAGCATGTAGATAAAGTAGTTCTCTGTTGCAGCCGTAAAAGAAACAAAAAATTGTATTTTTTTAAGAAATGAACCAAAACCACTTATAATATCAAGATTTTGGGCATTTGATGAAAGAAAAATGCATAGAATATCAAAATGTATAAAAATATTTCTTATTAAAAAAGTTCTTCAATAATTGAAAGAAAGGAGATGCTTCGTTGAGCAATTGGCAACTTCGAATTTGAAATACTCTGTCAATTCCGTGTCTGACTGAATAGAAATCCACAACTTTTAAAAGATGGTGAGTGAATAGAGACAGTGATTATTGACAAATGATCACAATTTGTTATTGGAAGTGGTTTAGGCTCATTTCTTAAAATAAACAATTTTTCCGTTTTTTGTTTTATTTTTACGATTGCAACAGAACTATGTCTGTGGGCTTATTTTGTGCTTGTATAAAAGCCAATTAAATTTACTACAACTTCATTTCCTGAAATTTTTCTCGTAGTGAGCGGTATGCCGATATCTGGTATTTAAAATTTTCATTTTTTTTAACTTTTGACCTATACAGGGTGTTTGGTCGAAGATGTAACAAACGAAGAGGGCAGATTCTACCCATCATTTGCAACAAAAAACACTGTGTATACCATGGGTCAATTCTCAATAGTTTCGCCACAATAATTTTTTTTGTTATTTTCCAAGGTACGTCCATTTTACTTTAAAAAGTCGATTGCTGCACCAAAAATATTGATGATAGAGCTAAGGTACCGTTGGAAAGAGGAGAAAATTTCAGTTTAGAAAATGTCTATTTTAAATGCTTTAAAGGAGCAAAACATGTCCATAAATTTAATTTTATTGTTAATTTTATCAAAAAAATTAAATTTTATTTTTGCTTAAACCTGTAATTTTGCCAAAACGGCATGAGCTACAGTTTGCCAAATTTCAGTAAAACTTCTCCATTTATTCCCCTTCAATTTAAGTACCATAACATTATTAGTTGATATGTATTTTTTTGAGCTATGATTAAGTTTTTGTACAAAAACGACCGTAAAAACGCGTACAGAACACCTTACGTGTTACTTAGAGGAGATGTCTTAATTTTTATAATTACCCTAATAAGTGAGATGAATGAGCGGATTTATTTTTCATATTAAATTAATGAGGACTACAAACCAAAATGACCATAGGTCCATCCTAATTGACCATATGGACTATGTAAAAGGAAATTTTAACTCTTATGATATTTGACCGGAGTATAATTTATCATTATAAAAACTATTTTTATTTTTATTTTTTCAAACTTAATCATGCTAAATGCAATTATTCATTAAATCATAAAAAATAAGGGGGTTGACATTGTTAAAAAAAAAAAACACAACACACCCTGTTGAAACAGTAATAATACTACTCTAAAAATAACAATGCTATTGTAGAAATAAGTTTTGTACAGACAAACTTGTTAGACAAATTCTTTAATGTAGAATTGCATTTAACATGAGTAAGTTTGAAAAAAAAAAATAAAAAAATTATACACATTTCACATTTTTATAATGACAACTTACATTGGTCAAATATCATAAGTGCTAACTTTTACATAGTCCAAATGGTCAATTAGGATTGACCTATGGTCATTATGGTCTGTAGTCCTCATTAATTTAATATGAAAAATAAATCCGCTCATTCATCTCACTTATTAGGGTAATTATAAAAATTAAGACATCTCCTCTAGGTAACACGCAAGGTGGTCTGTACGCGTTTTTACGGTCGTTTTTTTANCAAAGGAAAAGTTTAACAAAACCCTATGAAGACCTTTATAAATTCGATTGTATTTCCCTTCCTAACTAACAACTAACGTTAACTTATATGTGAAAGGAAAAGGAATAATATCATAGTAAATAGTTACTCTTTTAAACATTATAAATATTTTATGTTTTTAAAAGAAATATCGGGAAAAAACCGAAAAAAAAGATTGTGTATACGCAAAGTTGGAAAGACCCTTTTCATAATTCAGAGAGGATAAGGCCTGTAGAATCCTATCCTTTCCTTCTTTAAATAATTCATGTGATAGAGACTTGGGGAAAAAATAGAATGGATTTATTTTCTTCTTGGTAATCTCGTTCGAAAAAAACAACCTTTACCTATAACTTTTTTTTAAGAATATACAGAGTATTGATTTGCTTTCTTTACAGTAATGGCAAAAATTTGTCTATAATCTTGCTTATTCGAAATTTAATGGGATTTGGGATTTGATCTATCAATAAACAATATCGCGAAATATTTAATTTGAATTATTGTATCTCAATATTGAGTATTATTGGTAGTATCTCAAAACTGGCTTTTTGTCAGAGATAATTATCTGTCAAGATGGGAAAAAGTGAAATTCAAAAAGACAAAGAAACAATGTAGGAATTAATACAAACTTCTGTCTTAATTATAAACATGATTTTTTCCCTCCCAATTTAACTTTTATCACCGGAACTAAAGCTGACTGATTTCAGCAACTAATTCAGTTTGAATAAGTGACTTACTTTTGGAAAAGAGTCATCTTCCATTATTCCTCAAATTAGTTTCCTTCCAGTGTGTATATTACCGCTGAGGGAGACTTAGCAGATGGGGTAAACTATAAAGTAGAATGTATGCAGTATCTCTCTCTAAATATAAAATGACAGACCGAAAAAATTTTTTATCTGTTATCTGAAACAGATTTCTGCCTTGGAATTTTTTTAAATCGGAGACTTAAAAGATTTTGGTTCTTCAGAACGATCACACAGGCTTTCGTTACATTCGGTAAGCTCAGAAGCAAAAAATCATAAAAATAAACACTTTGTGTGTATTCGGTAAAAAAAGGGATTAACATGAATAAGAAAATAAAGGAATAAATGAAGTCAAAAATAGACTGCTAATAATTGGTGTGGCTCATAACTTCCCCCCAACTCATATCCCAACGAATATTGGTGATTGATTTTCGTTGGAGAAAACTTCATTAGCTCCCGAGGCCTTAGGCCGAGGGAGATAAATGAGTTAGCTCCCGAGGCTTGCCGAGGATGATAATCCCGAGAACAGAAATACTTCGATCCATGTTGCGTATTAAATTTTATCTACGACTAGTGCACCATGGGTAATAGCTATTAGGTTTGTAGGTGTTCGTACCAGGGAGCTGATGGCTTGATCTGGCCACGACTAGGTATAATAAAAAAAAGTAAATAAAAGATATATTGAGCGGACTGTAGGTTATATTTAAAGAAATGAATTTAAAATGGTTAAGACAGATAGTTAATAATTGATTGATTAGCTGAATATTGTAGAGGTGAGAGGTGAGGTGAAGTGTGGTGGCTGATTTTTCATCTCCTATGGGTGGTGGTGATTGTTGGAATCCAGTTCTGTACTTTCCTTAAGGCAGGATAAAGTGAAGTAGAAATCCAGAGAATAAAGTAGAAATCCAGTAATTTTAACAAGTAAGTCTTGGATGACCGAGATATTAAAAGATATAAATGTGGCACTAAAGGCTATACATTAAAATAAGAAATTTGGCCACTACAAATGTTGCGATGGGACCACGGGCGATACGATAAATAACAACACAGTGTAACTTTTTTAGAAATATAATAAAATAATCTAATAGTGCGTAACCTCTAGCGTAGGCTTAGAAAAGACGACTGAAAGAGACAAGCTCCTCGTGGTGAAGCCAGAGAGGAGGGAAGATAAGAAACGCGCGGCAAGCCCAAGATGGGGGGAAGAGAAGTGACAAGTAAGTGAAAAAGACCGCTCCCAGAGAGCAGCACAAAACAGACGGCATAACCAAAGTACCAAACATCACCAACAGGTGGTGCGAAGGTCAGAACAGTGCCTTTTCAACAATGCGATTTAATAAATACACATATTCGTTTCTTATAAGTATAATAGATAACTATTTTACATTAATACACGGAGATAAAAACCAGATCATTGCAGTGATTTCCATGGCATGCCACATTAAGGGACGACAGTTTTACCGTCGTTTTTGAATTTTTTCCTTTTAAAAATTCTCAGAAGTCTTGTGTTAAATATGTAGTCATTGTAGCGTTGGCTCATTTTACCTTAGTAGTTAATCTATGACTAGGATTTTTTTGTGCTACAAAATTCGATATTCGCAGGGGTGAAACCTATTGCCGAAAAACACTATGCCATATTAAGTGCCTTTCCCCTAAACATACTAGGAACGTAGCAGGGTAACGAACAGATTGGTCAGTGTTGTATCAGAGTAACAGGGTAACAGATTCCGAGAGGGTAACACTTTCGCTCGTTCTCGAGTAGCTGTTAGAGTGATGACCATCCCTCTATCTACGTCAGAAAGAACTTGTGACAGTCTACCACACCTATCTAATAAAAGTGTTACATTTTTATCCATTTATTTGGGAAAAGAAGATTAAAGAGGGAGTTCTTCTAATATGGCATGTTTTTGATTACAGGTTCTAATAAAGATCTAACAATACACCATGCTGAGACAAGCTTGCAACAGAACTGCTCCCTGCCCCTATGAGAAGGTCACCAACAATCAGGGAGAAACTGCGTTACACGTTGCCATATCTTTAGGTCACACTCAGATTATCCAGGAACTGATCAAGCTGGAAATGTTCTTGGATGCCAGGGATGATAATAATAGGACGCCCCTTCACACAGCTGTAGTCTCTGGTAATCTAGAAGTAACCTCTCTCTTGATAGATTCAGGAGTCAGAGTTAACCTGATGGACAACGACAAGAAAACAGCCCTGGACATGGCATTAGAATACCAATATGCCGATATAGTCTCTGCTCTGATAAGAGTCAATGCCTTGTCTAGGAAAACAGATGCGTTGACCCTCTCTGCAAGGTGGGCAGATAAAAACACGGTAGTGTACCTATTAGAACAAGGAGCAGACATAGAGCAGACAGACAGCAAGGGAAAAAGTACGTTACACATTGCAGCAGCTCGAGGGAACTTGGACATCTGCCAAGCACTGCTTAGAGCAGGAGCCCAGGTTAATAAAATTTGCTGTAGTGGAAAATATTCCCTGCATTATGCTGCCGCTGGAGGATTCCCTAGAATTGTTCATTTGCTGCTGGAACATGGAGCTAAGATAGATCCACAAGATGATATTGGTTTCACACCACTTCACTATGCGGCCAGAAAAGCTGGGACTTCAACCGCAGTGACACTGATAGACAAAGGTGCAAATATCCATGTCTCCTCCCACACAAGACTGACGCCACTCCACTGTGCAGCTCTAAGTGGCAATTACAAGGCTCTTTGTAGTCTGTTGGAAGCTGGTGCCGACGTAACCTGTAAGAATGTCCATGGGTATACAGCTTTACACATGGCGCTTATTGGTAACTACGTCAACATTGCACAGAAGCTGCTGCAATATACAGACTCTTTAGATTTTACTACCTTTCCCAACAACATATTGCTTCATTCAATCAGCTCTATTGGTCATAAAGAAATGACCGAGGCAGTCCTGAAACTAGGAGCAGATATCAACTGTAGAGACTCCTTGGGTAAAACTCCCCTTATAACGGCCATTGAAACTGACAAAGCAGAGCAGGTTGACTTGCTGTTATCACAGGGTGCTGAGGTTAATTTAGAATATTCTGATCAGCAAACTACGCCGCTACTCTTGGCTTCAGAAAGAGGATTATCTCACATAGTGAAGAAACTTCTTCAACGTCAAGCTAAGGTTGATGTAAAGAATAAGGATGGTAAGACTGCATTACATTTAGCAGCAGGTAAAGGTAGACTTGAAGTTGTTAAAATACTTGTAGAGCATGGTAGTGATGTGAATATTGGTGATAGCAATAGAAATGCTGCACTTCACCTTGCTGCTCAGGAAGGCCATCTAGACTCTGTTCAGGCTCTACTGCAATCTGATGCACAGGTAGATATAAAAAATAAGAACGGTGAGACTGCTTTACATTTAGCTACATTAAACGGTTTTTCTGAAGTAGTAGGAATACTAATTGAGTCTGGCATATGTGTGAATAGTGTTGATAACAATGGATTTACTGCTTTACACAATGCTGCTCAGGAAGGTCATCTAGAGATTGTCAAAATTTTACTAAGATCTGATGCACAGGTTGATATAAATAATAACTGTGGTATGACTGCTTTAAATTTAGCCTCATATAAAGGTAAGCACGAAGTAGTCGAAGTACTATTAGAATCAGGTAGTTATGTTATTAGTGCTGATTATAATGGACTTACTCCTTTACACCTTGCGAGTCGTAGAGGTCATCTAGACGTTATCCAGACCCTTATTAGATTTAATGCTCAAGTGGATATAAAAAGTAAGCAGGGTTGGACTGTTTTACATTCAGCATCTTTCAATGGTAAACTTGAAGTAGTAAGAATACTTATAGAGTCTGGAAGTGACGTAAACAGTGTTGATAATAATGGCTTCACACCGTTACACCTTGCTGCTCAGGAAGGTCATCTGGAAGTTGTCCAGATTCTTTTGAGGTCTAATGTTCAGATTGACATGAAGAATAAGGTTGGCTGGACTGCTTTACATATAGCATCATTTAATGGTAAACATAAAGTAGTAAGAATACTTTTATACTCCAGTTGTAGTGTGGATGCAGCAGATAGTAATGGAAATACTGCGTTCCTTTTGGCTGCTTATCAAGGTCATTTAAGTATTATCCAGCTTTTACTCAGCTCAAATGCTCTCCCTGATGTTAAAAATAAGGATGGTATGACTGCTTTACATTTAGTTTCATATAGTGGTAAACTTAATTTATTAAAGACTGATTTTAATGTGAATTGTGATGATAATGAAGAAAAATCTGATTCATACCTTGCTACTGAGGAAAGTCAACTAGAAGTTGTCCATTCTTCAGCAATACTTAACGCTCAGGTAAATTTAAAATATAATGATTATTCTTTATCTTGTATCGGTAAAGTTAAAGTTGTTAGGGAGATAGAAAAACATGGTGGTAATGTTGATAGTACTGATAATAACGGGAATACTGCGTTACACCTTGCTGCTCAGGGAGGTCTACTAGAAGTCGTTCAGACTCTACTCATTTTAAAGTCTCAAGTTGATATAAGCAACAATAAAGGTATGACTGCATTACATTTAGCATCTTGTTATGGTAAACTTGACGTAGTCAGGGAGATTGGAAAACATGATGGTAATGTTAATAGAACTGATAATAATAGGGATACTGCGTTACACCTTGCTACTCAAGAAGGTCATCTAGAAGTTGTACAGACTCTACTCGATTTAAATTCTCAAGTAGATGCAGGTAACTATTCACATATGAATGCATTACATGTAGCATCATGTTATGGTAAAAATGAAGTAGTTAGGGAACTAGTCAAGTATGGTAGCAATGTAAATAGACCTAATGATAATGGACTTACTGCTTTACACTTTGCTGCTCGGGAAGGTCATCTAGAAGTTGTTCAGACTCTACTCGTTTTAAATTCTCATGTTGATGCATGGGATATTTTAGGCCAAACTGCATTACATTTAGCATCATGGCATGGTAAACTTGAAGTAGTAAGGGAACTAGTCAAGTCAGGCAGCAACGTGAATACTGCAAATTATTATGGATCCACTGCGTTACACTATGCTGCTGAGAATGGTCATCTAGAAGTTGTTCAAACTTTACTTCTTTTTAAGTCTCAGGTTGATTTCAGGGATAAAGAAGGTAGGACTGCATTACATTTAGCATCATGTGCTGGTAAACTTGAAGCAGTTAGGGAACTAGCCAAATCAGGTAGCAATGTAAATAGTGCTAATTATAATGGATTTACTGCATTACACCTTGCTGCTGAGAACGGTCATCTAGAAGTTGTTAAGGATCTACTAATTTTAAATTCTCAGGTTGATACAGGGAATAATGTAGGTAGGACTGCTTTACATTTAGCAGCATGGTTTGGTCACGTTAAAGTAGTTAGGGAACTAGTACAGTCTGGAAGTAATATCGATAGTGCTGATAATGAAGGACTTACTGCATTACACATTGCTGTTCAGGGACATCGTCCGGAAGAAGTCGTTAAGGCTCTTCTAATTTTAAAAGCTGTGGTTAATATAAGGGATAAGGAAGGTAGGACTGCTTTATATTTAGCAGCATTGAGAAATGCAATTGAAATAATTAGGGATCTAGTCCATTCTGGCAGTAATATCAATGATGCTGATAATAAAGGATTTACCGCATTACACCACGCTGCTCTGGAAGGTCGTTTTGATGTTGTTAAGACTCTTGTCATTTTACAAGCTGAGGTTAATATAAGGGATAAGGAAGGAAGGACTGCTTTACATTTAGCAGCATTGGGAAATCAAATTGGAGTAATTTGGGAACTAGTCTATTCTGGCAGTAATATCAATGGTGCTGATAATAAAGGATTTTCTGCATTGCACCTAGCTGCTCAGAAAGGCCATCTAGAAGTTGTTAAGGCTCTTGTAATTTTAAAAGCTGTGGTTGATACAAGAAATAAGGAAGGAAGGACTGCTTTACATTTAGCAGTATTGGAAAGTAAAATTGAAGTAATTAGGGAATTAGTACAATCTGGTTGTAATGTCAATAGTGCAGATCATAAAGGATTTACTTCATTACACCTTGCTGCTCAGGAAGGTCGTCTAGAAGTTGTTAAGGATCTTGTCATTTTAAAAGGTAAGGTTAATATAAGAGATAAGGAAGGTAGGTCTGCTTTACATTTAGCAGCATTGGAAAATCAAATTGAAGTAATTAGGGAATTAGTACAATCTGGTTGTAATGTCAATGGTGAAGATAATAAAGGATTTACTGCATTACACCTTGCTGCTCAGGAAGGTCGTCTAGAAGTTGTTAAGGATCTTGTCATATCAAAAGCTGTGGTTGATACAAGAAATAAAAAAGGTAGAACTGCTTTACATTTAGCAGCATTGAAAAATAAAATTGAAGTAATTAGGGAATTAGTACAATCTGGTTGTATTGTCAATAGTGCAGATCATAAAGGATTTACTGCATTACACCTTGCAGCTCAGGAAGGTCATCTAGAAATTGTTCAATCTTTACTTCTTTTAAAGTCTCAAGTTGAATTCAGGAATAATGATGGTAGAACTGCTTTACATTTGGGATCATGTTATGGTCAACTTAAAGCAGTTAAGGAACTAGTTATGTCTGGTAGCAAATTGAATAGTGATGATCATTATGGGTTTACTGCATTACATCTCGCTGCTCAGAAAGGTCGTCTAGAAGTTGTTAAGGCTCTTATTATTTTAAAAGCTGAGGTTGATGCAAGGGATAATAAAGGTAGGACTCCTTTACATTTGGCTGTATTGGTAAATGAAATTGAAGTAGTTAGGGAATTAGTACTGTCTGGTAGTAATGTCAATTTTGCAGATAATAAAGGATTTACTGCATTACACCTTGCTGCTCAGGAAGGTCATCTGGAGGTTGTTAAGGCTCTTGTAATTTTAAAAGCAGTGGTTGATGCAAGGGATATGGAAGGTAGGACTGCTCTATATTTTGCAGCATTGAAAAATAAAATTAAAGTAATTAAGGAACTAGTACTGTCTGGAAGTAATGTAAATAGCGTTGATAATAATGGATTTACTGCATTACACCTCGCTGCTCTGGAAGGTCGTTTGGATGTTGTTAAGACTCTTGTCATTTTAAAAGCTGTGGTTGATACAAGGGATAAGGATGGTAGGACTGCTTTACATTTAGCAGCATTGGAAAATCAATTTGGAGTAATTGGGGAACTTGTCCATTCTGGCATTAATATCAATAGTGCTGATAATAAAGGATTTTCTGCATTACACCTGGCTGCTCAGGAAGGTCGTATAGAAGTTGTTAAGACTCTTATAATTTTAAAAGCTGTGGTTAATATAAGGGATAAAGATGGTAAGACTGCTTTACATTTAGCAGCATTGGAAAATAAAATTGAAGTAGTTAGGGAATTAGTAAAACTAGGTTGTGATGTTAATAGCACTGATAACAAAGGGAATACTGCATTACATCTCGCTGCTCAGGGAGGTCATCTAGAACTTGTTAAAGCCCTTGTCATATTAAATGTTCAGGTTGATGAAAGGAATCATGAAGGTAAGACTGCTGTACATTTTGCAGCATTGGAAGGTAGAATTGATGTAGTTAGAGAACTAGTACAGTCTGGAAGTAATGTCGATAGTGCTGATAATGAAGGATTTACTGCATTACACCTCGCTTCCGAAAAAGGTCATCTAGAAGTTGTTAAGGCTCTTATCACTTTAAAAGCTGATGTCGATAAAAGGGATAAGAAAGGTATGAATGCTTTACATGCTGCATCACTAAAAGTAAAAATTGATGTAGTTAAGGAGCTAATAAATTCTGGCATTGATATCAATAGTACTGATAACTTTGGAAACACTCCGTTACATTATGCTTACATGAATGAAAGTCTAATGTTTATTAATGTTCTCGAAGATCTCAATGCTGACCAAGATGTAAAAAATAATATTGGTTGGTTTCCTTGTCATTATTATGATTATAATGCTGGTTATGATTATTATGATGATTATGATAATGATAATGATGATGATGATGATAATGATAATGATGATGATGATGATAATGATAATGATGATGATGATGATCATCATCATCATCATCATCATCATAATGATATTATTATAATAAATAAATTATTGTAACGTTTAGATCTATAAGTGGATCTATCAGATCCACATTGATCTGTTGATCTGTTGGCCACCAACTAAATTGTTAATCCTTAATCCTTGTTACCTCGATTTGAGCAATTTTTAAATTGTAAAAAATTAAGAATAACGCCTTTCTATTTATTTATTTTTATTTTTTAAGTTGATGGATGGCTTTGGTGTAATAAATAATAATTAGTTTATTTTTTCTTTCACGAGAAGTTTCTGTCACACTTTTTTAATTCTAAAATCACATTGTAATTAAATTAATATTGTTTTTAGATTCCATTTTAACACTTAATTAAACAAAGTAAAACATCAATAAAAATAAAATGGTAATAATTACTTATTAACAATAATAAAAATCATTAAAAAAATTGCACCTACTGACCAATAAATTAGCGGGTTAAATAAAGTCATAAATGTAATAATAATTAATCAGAATTTGACGTCAAATTTTAATAATATTAATTAAAAATATGAGCAAAAAAATACATGTGGTGTCGCGGGACACCCGGTAGGAACGAAGTTCCTTACATTTTTCATTTAATATTACGCGAGCGTTGCGCGTGAACGCTTCGGCCAATAACGTTTTCCAACCAACTTAGCCTGGGCACTGGTACCAAATTTCATCTAACTCGGTGATCTTTTACTCAAGTTATCGTCATCTGTAGATTTCGTGACGGATTTTGCGTGATGATGATTTCGTGACGGTTATTTTGTAACGGTGATTTTGGTCGTTTTTTTTCGGATTCACTCCAGGGCTCCAGAACTTGCCATAAGGAACTTCGTTCCAAAAAATGATTAGTGATGTAAAAACATATAAAATAATAATTAGTACTTATATAATAATATATAATTTGTATCAGATCTGATTGTTTTTATAATATTGTCAAATAATTACTATTATTTCATTCAAAGATGAAAATTTAAATTAAAAATAACTTTTCTAGTTTTATTTTGATTTGTTAAATTGAGTTAAGTGAATGTTTATGTTCAGGCTTGCACTACTTCTCACTAATGTAATTCATTTGGGACGGTACGATGTTTAAGTCAGCTGATATCGTCCTTTTAAACATCTGACCCTCATTTTCAATGAGTCATCAAATTTAACGTTGTTTGTAATAAATGAGTAAAAAGTTAATAAATTACTATAAACAATGAATTAATGTGTATAAACAAATTTAAATGGATATAATATATTTTATGGAAAAATTATTTATACTTTAATTGTTATATAAATTATATTATAGTTGTTTAAATTTATATTTTTTTATTATCTAAATACAAATACAATAAAACCTGCTAAAGTAACAACCTGGTAAATGTGACCACATTTTCATGGTCCATTTAGAAATTCAATACTTGCTGTACATTTCCTTCTGCTTATTGTGACCATCTGTTATTTTGACCTGTGACCACATTCTTTTTGTNACGCTATAACTTATTGGCATCAGGTTCTTATAGTCTGGTAAATGTGACCACATTTTCATGGTCCATTTAGAAATTCAATACTTGCTGTACATTTCCTTCTGCTTATTGTGACCATCTGTTATTTTGACCTGTGACCACATTCTTTTTGTCCCTTGATGAAATTTATTTTGGTTTAAGTGACCAGATGTTTTAGTGAGAATACCTATAATCATTTGGTTTTTAATTTGATTTCTCAGAACTCATAAATTAGTTGCAATATTAATAAAACCTACTTTAGTTTCTTTCTGTTCTATAAGTATTGAAAAGTATTTTAATTCAAAGAAATTAGTCAAATGAAATATAATTCTTTCTCTTGCTGGTTCTAAGATTAACCATAAATAGTACATCATCTATCTGTATCTGTTTTCTTTTATATTGTCAAATAATTACTATTATTTCATTCAAAGATGAAAATTTAAATTAAAAATAACTTTTCTAGTTTTATTTTGATTTGTTAAATTGAGTTAAGTGAATGTTTATGTTCAGGCTTGCACTACTTCTCACTAATGTAATTCATTTGGGACGGTACGATGTTTAAGTCAGCTGATATCGTCCTTTTAAACATCTGACCCTCATTTTCAATGAGTCATCAAATTTAACGTTGTTTGTAATAAATGAGTAAAAAGTTAATAAATTACTATAAACAATGAATTAATGTGTATAAACAAATTTAAATGGATATAATATATTTTATGGAAAAATTATTTATACTTTAATTGTTATATAAATTATATTATAGTTGTTTAAATTTATATTTTTTTATTATCTAAATACAAATACAATAAAACCTGCTAAAGTAACAACCTGGTAAATGTGACCACATTTTCATGGTCCATTTAGAAATTCAATACTTGCTGTACATTTCCTTCTGCTTATTGTGACCATCTGTTATTTTGACCTGTGACCACATTCTTTTTGTCCCTTGATGAAATTTATTTTGGTTTAAGTGACCAGATGTTTTAGTGAGAATACCTATAATCATTTGGTTTTTAATTTGATTTCTCAGAACTCATAAATTAGTTGCAATATTAATAAAACCTACTTTAGTTTCTTTCTGTTCTATAAGTATTGAAAAGTATTTTAATTCAAAGAAATTAGTCAAATGAAATATAATTCTTTCTCTTGCTGGTTCTAAGATTAACCATAAATAGTACATCATCTATCTGTATCTGTTTTCTTTTTCACATCATCCTCATTTCTTTGGAATATTTCCATCTTTTCTTTTTCACATCATCCTCATTTCTTTGGAATATTTCCATCTTTTCTTTTAATAAATTTTATGTCTTGCTCAGTTGTTAGTTTGATTTAAAAGATGAAACCTTTAACCTTTTTTTAGTTGTTGATAACTACCCGAGCCACTGTCCAGTAGAAAATTTATCAAATGTTAAATTAGAATTTCTGCCACCAAATACCACAGCCATTAAACCATAGTATTAAATAATATTTAAGGCTCACTAACCTAGACTTTAAATAAAATAAATTTTAAGAAAGTGTGATGAAATATGCCATAAACAAAATGCGTTAAAAGAAGCATAATTTTTATAATCATTCCTTTTCCTACTTTATATTATGTGTAACATTATAGAAAAACAAATAATTAGAATTTTTTAAACCTCATTTTGGGTATACTGACCAACTGCCCGTTGGCCACTGTTGGTTGGACTCTACATAGACACTTTATACAGGTTTTACTGTATTTGTAAATATTGTTTTGTATTATCTAAATTTTGTATTTCCTTCTTTAGTTTATTATGTAGTATTATTGCATTGATATATAGTAGCTACATTGATTTGTACATTGTTGCTACATTGATATATTACGTAATATTGCTACCGCTTGTTGTTGTAATTTGTTTTGTAAAATTAACTGACAAATTTATTATTATATCTAAAAAGAACAATTCTGTGTTTACTGATGAGCAATTTACAATACAATTATGTATAAACATTTTAAATATTTTTTTTTTTTTTTATTTTTTTTTATTGCATTTATAAGTCGAAATATACCTCAAAAAAAGTCCCCACGCCAACCACCCTATAACGGCTAGTCCTAAAATTTTGAAATAATTCATGCGAATACCGTATATTTTTTCATCGCCCGATGAAAATTTCACAAACAAAATTCACACTTTTTATAAACTGCAAATTTAGTGTACACACTTGCAGTGAGCAAAATATATATTTTTATTTTTTATTTTTGAGTGGGGCAGCGATCATAGAATCCTTAAACGGAAAGATTTCCAGCTGGGGAGCTGGATAAAGAGGGGTCTTTATCTACTTGTGTTAAACTACTACCGCTGGTAGTGCATTTGGCGGTTGAAATTGTAACTAAATATTTTACACCATTCAAAATATTTTGAGCATCTTATTTCAAAGAAATAAATTAATTTGTCAGTTTGCTGGATTCGAACCCGAGATCTCTTGCACTTAAACTTGAAGCAATCGCGCATCTTACAGACACCGAGGCTAGTTTTATTCTTTTTTTTATTTTTATTTATTT
Source organism: Gerris buenoi (assembly GCA_001010745.2). Taxonomy (NCBI): domain Eukaryota; kingdom Metazoa; phylum Arthropoda; class Insecta; order Hemiptera; family Gerridae; genus Gerris; species Gerris buenoi. The sequence goes on from JHBY02107262.1 coordinate 22,384, forward strand.
TTTTATTTTTATTTACAAAATTGTACAAGTGTCTGACAACAGATAGTCAGTGATTGTTTATATCTTAGAATTTGAGGAATTTCAAAAGATCAGTAGTAGTTTACAATTTTAATCGCCAAGCACCACGACCCGACCAGCGCTAGTGGTCTTACACCTCTAGAATACTGGAGTTGGATACCCCTGGAGTGGGGCATCAAATGAAACCTCCTGAAGAGAAGGTTACAAATATATATATATATACTTGTTTAAACTGTGCATTCTTCGTTGGTTTGAGTCAGAGTCGGACTGGCCATAAGGGAGTATGGGAGTTTTCCCGGCGGGACGGTCTTGTTAAGACCTAAGATGGACCGATCCCTTGGCCAACTCAAAAGACAAAATATTGCTGTACGTTAATTATGCTGTTGCAGTTGCAGACTCCTACCACGCTATAACTTATTGGCATCAGGTTCTTATAGTATTCTAGGTCTTGCTTACAGGTTAATAACTGACTTCGTCACTGAAGTACCTTGTGAGAAAAGTTTTTTTGTTTTAAAGTGCATTAAAAATAGCTTGAGAAGCAGATTGGGCAAAGTAAGCTAGAGCTAGAGTAACTTATTTTGAAGAAGGAAAATGGCATTCTTATAAAGTTAGATAAGATAACAATTGTTGATTTTGATTGTCAATTGTTGAATTGTGTTGTTGATTTTTCAAAATTTACTTGATAGTCTAGTCGACAAGTACATTTTACCTTGCAAAAGGTCATAAAAACTTTTTTCTTTTTTATATTGTATATACCTAGACATTATAGTTAAAACCCCAAGTTTTCGACCTCCTAGACCCTGTGCTAACCCAGAGGGGGGCCAAAATGTGCGAAATTTTAGTGTATTTTTTAATACGTTTTTATTAACTTGGTTTCTTGTTTGTTTGTTTGTCCGGTACAAATCTTGCAATCGAATTTTAACTAACATCCCGAGTAGCTAGACATTTGAAACTTTCAGAACACGATGACAATGCATTATTTTAATACTTTTAGTCATTTTGAAGCAAAATTTAATTCGTTTTCAGCAAATTTGCTGAATGAAAAGTTAGTTCGGAAAAAGTCCGCAAGTTATTTTATTTGTTTTTCTNACAATACCGGCTGGGCCCGGATTTTTGCCGATAAAACTAAAACTACACCGGCCCGGATTTTGCCGATGGAATTAAATTAGGAAGCCTAAATTAATTCGGCCCAATTGCCGGCTCGGCCTAGATTATTGCTGATGAAACTAAAACTATACTGGCCCGATTACCGGCTGGGCCCGGATTTTTGCCGATAAAACTAAAACTACACCGGCCCGGATTTTGCCGATGGAATTAAATTAGGAAGCCTAAATTAATTCGGCCCAATTGCCGGCTCGGCCTAGATTATTGCTGATGAAACTAAAACTATACTGGCCCGATTACCGGCTGGGCCCGGATTTTTGCCGATAAAACTAAAACTACACCGGCCCGGATTTTGCCGATGGAATTAAATTAGGAAGCCTAAATTAATTCGGCCCAATTGCCGGCTCGGCCTAGATTATTGCTGATGAAACTAAAACTATACTGGCCCGATTACCGGCTGGGCCCGGATTTTTGCCGATAAAACTAAAACTACACCGGCCCGGATTTTGCCGATGGAATTAAATTAGGAAGCCTAAATTAATTCGGCCCAATTGCCGGCTCGGCCTAGATTATTGCTGATGAAACTAAAACTATACTGGCCCGATTACCGGCTGGGCCCGGATTTTTGCCGATAAAACTAAAACTACACCGGCCCGGATTTTGCCGATGGAATTAAATTAGGAAGCCTAAATTAATTCGGCCCAATTGCCGGCTCGGCCTAGATTATTGCTGATGAAACTAAAACTATACTGGCCCGATTACCGGCTGGGCCCGGATTTTTGCCGATAAAACTAAAACTACACCGGCCCGGATTTTGCCGATGGAATTAAATTAGGAAGCCTAAATTAATTCGGCCCAATTGCCGGCTCGGCCTAGATTATTGCTGATGAAACTAAAACTATACTGGCCCGATTACCGGCTGGGCCCGGATTTTTCCGATGAAACTAAAACTATATGAAAACTATTCCGGCCCGATTGCCGGCTAGGTCCGGATTTTTGCCGATGATACTAAAACTGTTAAAAACTATACCGGCCCGAATACCGGCTGGGCCCGGATTTTTGCCGATGAAACTATAACTATTAAAACTATGCCGGCCCGATCACCGGCTAGGCCTTGATTTTTGCCAATGACAATAAAACTGTTAAAAGCTATACCAGCCCGATTGCCGGCTAGGCCCGGATTTTTGCTGATGGAATTAAATTAGGAAGCCTAAATAAAATTGGTCCAATTGCCGGCTAGGCCCGGAATTTCGCTGATGAAACTAAAACTATACCGACCCGATTGCGGCTTGGCCCTGATTTTTGCCGATTAAAATAAAACTATTAAACACTAGACTGGCTCGATTGTCGGCTGGGCCCGTATTTATGCTTATGGAATTAGATTCATTAAATTAAATTAGGATTCGTAAACTGAATCAGTCCAATAGTCTTCCAGAACCGGAATGTTTAGCCGATGGAATTAAATACCTTGAATTGAATTAGGATATGTGAATTAGACTGGCCCGGATTTTTGGCTATAGAATTAAGTGCAATGAATTGAATTAAGATTAGGAGTGCAATGAATCTGCCTGATTGCTGGTGTGTCCGGATTTTGTCGATTGAAATAAATGCATCAAAACTAATTGAGATGCATTCAATATTAGGCTCGATTGACGGCTCAACCTGGGTGTAAAATACATTTATCTACGATTGATACGTAATATAAACATTACATCTCTGTTTAGATTCGTAGAAAGTGATTCTTTACATACCTGTATTAATTGCGCATGCGTGTCACATTGTTTTGAACAATTCCTCTTTTTTTCCTCTCTAGTGAGGTAAAGAAGAAGAATTCCTCTTCTCTTTGAGTACTGTGACGAAAAGAAGAAGAATTATTCTTCAACTTTACACACGATTAGCGAGTTTGTTTACATTTAACATAACTAATTTGATGTTTATTTAATAAAAGTAACTGTTTGTATCGAGTTTTTTTGTGAAAATCAATGAGTGATTAAGTGATTATGAAGAATATGAGGAGAATAATACGTCTTCCGAAATAATTAATTCGGCACAAAATACAACTATCGAATTGATGTCATCTTAATCAAAAGAGAAAAACTGAAATACGAGCTTACATACAGGAAGTTTATTATTTTTTTCTGCATTTATTATTAAAATCTAACAATCGCAGATAAAGTACGATACGCAACTCGTGCGAAAACGGCATTTTGCATTGCTCGTGTGGTGTTATACTACCCTCGCTATCGCTCGGGTGTAAACTCCACACTCGCATGCAAAATGCTACTTTCCACACTCGACGCGTAATGTACTATTATGCCCGAGTCAACTTGGGCTTCAATTTAATTGAATTATAATTCATTTTTTACGATTTTGGTAGTACTCATACTACGGAAAGATTAAATTTTAATTTAAATCAAATTATAATTATTATTTGTTGGAAAAACAAATGAAATATTTTTTTAAATATGTATCTGTCAAATGTCAGATTATTCTTTATTAATATTTTTTTATATGTGATGTGTGTTATAAAATATTCTTTGCTTAAATAAAAATTATCAAGTATTATAGTGTCTTCACATATATCTTTAACATTATTAACTACGGGAAACAATCAGAGAAAAACAAGCTCCAGCGCCGGGATTTGAACCCGGGCCTTTGTATATACAAAAATCGGTCCGAGACAACTCAGACAAACTTTCTCATATATGTACATTTAATTACTATTGGAAATTTCATCAAAAATATCATAAAAATAACTTCTCCCGGGCGGGGAATCGAACCCGGGCTCTCTCCATCCGCGTTTTAAGCTATTATCTCAGGAACTAGATTTTTCCCGGGAAAACGGCTTATATCATTAGATTCGTATTTAAATGGACTACATTTTAGAATTTTTTTAATCAAAATCGTCGGAACCGTTTTCGAGAAATAATTTTTTTTCGTGTTTTTTCAGGGTTTTTGGGGGGTAGCGCCCTCAAATTTGGAGTTAAAATTCATTTCTCGATTTCACCTCGGGGTATGATTTTTCTGAACGTGTATGCCAAATTTCGTCAAAATCGGCCCAGTAGTTTAGGCTCCAGGCGTCTGCACAGACGACAGACGACAGACAGACGACGGACAGACATTTTTTAAAAACCACTTTTTTGGACTCAGGACTCAGGGGACCTCAAAACGTGTAAATCCATCAAAATCTCAAAATCGAATTTTCGCGCCATCACAATACTTTCTCTTCATATGAGAAAGTAAAAATTATAATTTGATTTAAATGAATTATAATATAAGATATACATACTAGACTTTGCCTAAATTATAAAAAAGATATGATTAGGGATTGTGAATTTCATAAGCAAATTATTGTTTTGGACCAGGGTTGTGTGTAGAATATTTTCCCTTCGTTTTCAAAATTTGTTTAATTTAGCCAAATTTAAAGAGACAGTTAAAATTAATCTAGGTGATCTGTGAGTTCCTTTCGATCAGCCAAATTTCATAAAAATCAGATGATTACTTTTGAAAATATAGGTGTAAATTAAAGTATGTGTGTGCACATGTGGAAGAGCGACAAATGAGTGCAGAAGGTTGGAACTTACCAGCAATTAACAATGGGCTAATTATGCTATGATTATCTGCCATCCAAATTTCATTAAAATCGAACGAGTGCAAGTAGTTTTTAAGATATGTTCGCAAAAAATGAGCGACAGACAGACACGGGACCAAAAAATTTCTCTGATTTCTATATTGGAGTTATTGAAATCGGAGACTGACATATTTGTTCTTCAGAGAGATTACATAGTATCAAATTTTGGGTTTAAAAACTGGGGAAAATTAAGTAAATTTATAAAATCATTAAAGTATACGAAATAGTACGCGAGGAAGCTAAGCACCACACTAATTGGCACACTATTTTCTTAGGTGACATTGTTTTGTATTGATTACTACAAGTAATCATAAAACCCAATACATTGAGGTCTAAGTTTGTTTTTAAGTTTTACAGCCTCTATGTAATTTTTTAGGTTTTATCTCATAGG
>KZ654440.1:3482-24424 GCA_001010745.2 Gerris buenoi
CCCCCCCCCCCCCCTTTTATGGCCCCGCAATATCAGTTCGCACGCAGCCCCGCAATGGCTAGCGCCGCCACTGCCTGTCGACGATAGCGCCTAGCCTAAGGGTAATGAAAGCCCAGCCATCCAATAAATGTTAGTTTATATAATTCAAACAATATAGAAAAATAAATGTTGAGTGTGGTTATAAGTTTAATTTAATTTATTTTTCTTATAGTTATAGGCTAGTCAGATCATACATCAAAATTATATCAAAAATATATCAAAATATATAAAAATTCGTAAAGCGTGATGTAGTTCTGATTTTTTTATATTTTCGGACCAGTTAGGGTAGTGTGATCCTAAGTTTGCAGCTTCGAAAAACCTGTGCTAGCTGCGTAAAACGTGGAAAAAAATTGACTTTTTTTTTTTTGCCTTATAGCTTTTAGACTATGGGTTGTTTGGTATTAGTTGTTATGGCTATTTTTAAAGTACAGTAAATTTGGAGTAGCATTAGCTCAACTGGAGCTCTGTACGACCAATAAGTTCCGAGGTATGGCACTTCAAGAATTGGATTTTTTTTCCATAAAGTATTAATCTCGTTTCGGAGTGAATATCGGCGTAAAACTGTTAACGTACGAAAAAATGTATAAGGAGTAAAGTTGTAGTAAATATATTTGGCTCCCTTTGACGTCCAATGGCAACTCTGTACGTCTAAATGTTTTCGAGACATGACACTTCAAAAATTACTATAATTTTCCAAAAAATGGAAATTTTAAGAATTGCTCTCGTTTCGGGCATAAATGCGCTCACCTACGAGAAAAGTTATAAGAAATGAAGTTGTAGTAAATTTAATTGGTTTTTATGCAAGCACAAAATAAAGCCTGTAGACAAAACAGTTCTGTTGCAATCGTAAAAAGAACAAAAAACGGTAAATTGTAATTTTTAGGAAAGGAATTTAAACCACTTTGTTTTCTAACAATTTATTGGGCATTATGCAAAAATAGCTCTCGTGCATACTACCAGATCAGTGTTTTGAAATCAAAAGAAACACATTTAACTGTATTTCATCAGTAATTTAATGTATGTAATGTAATCTAATGTATGTCTTGACTAGCCTATAACTATTAGAAAAATAAATTAATTTAAACTTATAACCACACTCAAAATTTATTTTTCTACATTTTTTGAATTACATATATAAACTAACATTTAGAGGATGATCGGGTTTTCATTAATAAAAAAAGTCCAGTCATGCTCCATGACTTAATGAGCGAATTTTCAAAGAAATCTGCGTATTATTGGCTTATGATAATAGAGGAAAATTTTGGTTCAGAATTTGCATGGGTGAAAAAAAAATTTTGGTACACAGGGGTACGAGGTACAAAAGTCAAAATAGTATTTACCCTTCAAGTCGCTTTCGTTGGAAAGCCCTTTAAGAGTACAGTAATTTTGTTATGTACACTTTTTTGTTGTTATGTAAAATGGAAATAACATGTTTTTTTTGCTATTTTTGACCCTAAATTACCCTTAATGGGCTCCAAAAATTCTGGCCAACAAACTCATTCTTTCTTTTGATATTATTGACATTTTAAAATTTGTTTGAAATTTTTAAGTGCATCCTAAGGGGAGATATCGTCTGGAGTGACACATATATACATATATACATACATACATAAAAAAAGTGTTAAATTTTAGGAATCGATTAAGAATGGTCTGAAACGGATTTCCATGAAAAAAAATTTCAAAAATTTTCATTACAAAAATTTTGAAGCCATTGCAATAGCTTAACTTTCTTCGAAAATTCGCTAACAGACGTCATTTTGAATTTGATTTTTAGGTGCTTTCCCATGTTTGGATTCTGTCAGATTTTGGATGTATTACAAAGCAAGGTTAGTTTAGTTGAAAACCCCTTCAATTGCTCATGAAGCAATTTTGCCCAGGTTGAAGGGTATATTTTCTTAGTCATCCTAGATTGATTCTAAGCATGGAACATTTCCCTACCAGTTCCGAGCAATCTTGAAATGCCTGAAAGTAATGGAAAAAAATCACAGGGAAATACTTGCCTAGTAGCCAAGGCCCGCTCCGAGCTGTAGCGGCAAACAGAACAAGTTCAAATATGAGTTCATAGTTATTTTTTTTCTCTTAAGTTTACCCACATTATATTTGTATATCTGTCAAAATAAATATATCACTGCCATTACTCGTGTCTCTTAAAAAGGTTTTAAAGATTTACCTTAGCTAAATATCGTTTGTAGAAAGAGTATAAAAACTGTTAGTGAAATCTTACTCAAACATTTATGCTTGCATTTTTATATACGTAAAAATAATTTGAAAATGAAAATAATAACGTTATCAATAATTTTCTTATATTTAGCAGACAGTGTAGTTTTAAACACGCAAGAACGACAAAAAAGAAACCATAATCCAGATACGGGCAAAATACCACCAGGAAAACAACAAAAACCAAAAAAAAATGGTAAATATAATGTAATTATAACCTTATAGGCTTAATCAAACGGGAAGCGAACAGAGTCCGCGCGGATGGAATGACCACAGTCCGTCGCGGACTGGGGAGGCCAAACAGGAAGCGGACAGTCCGCGCGGATGGAATGACCACAGTCCGTCGTGGACTTGGGTGGTCAAACAGGAAGCGGACAGAGTCCGCGCCCCGAGCGCATGGAGTGACCACAGTCCGTCCAACGTCGGTCAAACGGAATGTGGTTAAGCCAGGATGAACCAGAATCAGTCGCTATCAAGCCTCTCTCTTCCTATTTCTGTTATAACATAGAATTTTAGGTTGGCTAATTCTCAGTGGTTTAGGGTCATTTAAGAGACATTTGCCAGTCCTTTCACGTTCGGTAGGCCCGTAGGACAAATTCACTAAATAAGAATTTAGTGAACGTTAGCGGCTACCGAATTACTGGTAGCCGAAATTACTGGTCAGTGGTGTGACTGGAGAGGTGGATTGGTGAGGATACTGAGGATATAGAATCTATATCCAAAAGAAAGTCTATCCATCAAGAAATAAATTAGTTTCTATCCAAGCAGGGCTGAACCCCAAAAGACGAAATTTTAATTAAAAAATGTTTAGTCTTTTTCACCTATTCGTGCGTCGATCCGGGGACACACTGTATATGTCTATTGGGCATATTTTAATATGACAAGATAGATGACTTAGTTAATTTGTTCGTATTTTGTCAAGTCACATTCTGCTTTATCTTTATGTTACATTTATATTGAAATATCAGTGCTTTCTTTCCTCCACTCAAATCGTGTTTCACCAGGCCACGGGCCCAGTTTATTAATCAAGGAAGAAGAAATAAGTCGCCGAATTTTATCTCTTTTCAAAATTTTCTTTTTGGTAAATATGTCGTATCTGACCCGTGTTTACGTGTTTAAAAAGTACTTTATTACAAAAATGCAACTTTTTAATGTGACTTTGTATGTTTAAGAGTTTGTGCGCCTATGTCGTAGGTTTTTAGCTATCCTAGGTGTTTGTGCGCCTATGTCGTAGGTTTTTAGCTACCCTAGGTGTTTTCTCCCACCCGTATATCCCCTCTTTAACATCAATACCCGTAAGTTCGTGTGTGAAGATTTTATTTATTAAAAAAAAAAAAAAAAAAAAAAATTGACTTAACTCGTAAAACCAATGATACCTAAGTTCTTAGGATTTCAACGGGAACACCTTTAAAAAATATCATAGTCTTAGTTTTCGCACTCGTAAAAGATCAAAATAGGGGTCTTGAACCAGGGGATATAATCCCACAGTTCGATAGGTGTTTTTCCAGCAAAAGGTGTTGGTGCTGACCTATTAAAATATAGGAAGCTGTACTTACATCTTCTGCCCACAGAAAAAGGAAGGATTTTGGCATTGATCATGGTCCCAGCAGCCACAACAAGAGTTCTATTTGGTAACTGGTAACGTTTGGATTAATCTCTCTCTATCTCTTTCTATTTATTATTAATATTATATTTTGCTTAATCAATTAATTTAGTTTTAGTGTTATTAAGAGTTGGGTCAATTTGAAATTAATGTAATCCCGCAACACATCAGTCATAATAGACTTAACCTGGTTCATAGCGTACGACGGAAAGGTTTTGCAATAATGCAAAATACAATGCAACGGTGCCGTGCACATCATATATTTTTTGTGTAATTATTAAAAGTATTATTCTGTGCGTATTTATATTAAATATATTATTTTTCTTCATAACATTAAAAATATGTCTTATTAAAGTAAATTAATTTTTTCCGTGGTAGGCTGAGAAATAGTAACTTTAGAGCCTGAAGAACATAGCTAAAATCCATTTTTTCATCACGTGGACTTAAAAAATCTTTTCATTACTCCTAGCTGTAAAGAAAAGCTCGTATTATTATAACTTCGTATTTACGAGCAATTGCCTACTAGGGGCAACCATCCACTTTGCCCCCAGGCCACCCAACTTCAAAATTTCAAATTGGAGTGTATATTTTTGATAGCATATTTGGGTTCTAAGATGAAAAATAATAAACTTTTACTTGTAACTTTTTTTCGATCTCAAATATTTTGCCTCCTACAAGGGGAAAGAGATAGCAAAATAACCCTTCCGAAGTTATAAATAATAGTCATGTTATTTATTTTATTATTATTTTTTTTTTACTAACTTCGGAAGGGTTATTTTGCTATCTTTGTACCCTTGTAGGAGGCAAAATATTTTAGATCGAAAAAAAGTTACAAGTAAAAGTTTATTATTTTTCACCCTAGAACCCAAATATGCTATCAAAAATATACACTCCAATTTGAAATTTTGAAGTTGGGTGGCCTGGGGTCAAAGTGGATGGTTGCCCCTAGTAGGGAATTGCATGTAAATAAACTTCCCTTCACATGGTAGAGATGCCCCAAGTTTCATTAATTTATCTCAAACCGTTCAAAAGTTAAGAAGGAGGGGGGGGGAGACTTTGGGACCACCTTGTATATGGTGATACCTAAACTTTAATATATTCTTTTTACTTGATTGAAAATATTTTAATGAGGTATTGTAAGTTTAATATTTTAAAAAAATATTTGTCCCCCTTTACTGTACTTCACTGTCCAAAGTGTACCTTGAGTACTCTACTGTGCTGCTGCGAGTGCCGATACACGCAAGTACTAGTCGAGGCTCATAGGTCACAACATTACAAGTATAGCATTTTCCAATTGCAAATAACATTCAAAACCAAATCATTTTATTTTACAAGTTTGTTCGTTTACTTCGATGGCCAAAACAAACCACGCTACACCAATAAGAACGTTAAGGCTTCATTCATGATAGTAAAGAGAAAAACTGTAAAAGTACGTCTTTGCCTTAGTAAGTGCATATTAAGTTATAGTTTGGGGGCCAGAGTAGCCGTGAGGCTTGAATGAATGGGGGCAGCACGAGGTCGTAAGTTCTACTCCGCGCCAAGTCGTCTAATTTACATGGCTCACTTAAAGATCACACCATAACCATACTGGCGTCGGTAGTACATTATTGTACCGAGGTCCCGAGGTGTGATGTGTCAAGCGCAACTCTCTAACACAAGGTTAGAGTTGCTACTTGCTAGGTCCGAGCAAGTGGTTCGTGCTATTAATCTAGTACTGGTACTAGCACATTACCACTACTATACTTGTAATAGTTTGGCCAAATTCAATCTACAATAGCAATATTCATAATTCACTATTGCTATTAAGTAGTTATGATTTAATTGTATCGTTTTATTTTATTTTTATTGAATGGTTTTATACGTTTCAGATCCTCGTGGAATAGATGTGACGCTATTAGATCGAGAAATTTTTATGGGATCAAAAATTCCCATTGATAAACATCCTTATGTTGTAAATATTTTCCATAAAAGGGATAACAAGGCCTCATGCGGGAGATGTGTCGGTACCGTCATTACACCGTATAACATTATGACTGTGGCTACTTGCTTCCCAGATGTTATTGAATTCGACAATGAAGGAGAGATAATGAATACAAATGATTTGAAATCGCAACAATATTTTGTTCGCCATAGTAGTAAGTAAGTATCTAATCGGCCTGAATTCAGAAAACTGTTAAGAGAACGTTTGATTTTAAATTCCCGACTTGATTACCAAACAATAGTGCGTTCTGTTTTAAAATGGGTATTTAGTTTCTTGGGCGAGGAGCCTTTGCGGCCGTGTGGAATAAATTGCTTACCACGTCTATTCGGTCATGATTAAATCGAGGGCCGCACGCGGTCGTGGGTTCGATTCCTCGCCATGATGGTCTGATATGGCTCACCAATGAGGATCACACCGTACCTACTCGCTTCGGTGGGACATTGAACAGAGGTATGATGTGATAAGTGGCTGCTACTCTCTTCCATGGGCTTAAAATGTGGCCTAATTGCTAGGATTAGGTTCGTCCTGAAAACAAAAGGGTCCGTGTAACGTTTAGTTTGTGACATGGCATATTTGAGCCACTAACCCTAAACCAAATTCATATTCCTCTCTCCAGTTCCATCTGCTACCTTGGTTTACATCTGGACAGACATTTGACCTGGGCACAACCCACAAAACTTAAACGACAAGACTGCAACAGACACAGACGCTACACATTTTTCTCAGACTACGCCATACATCTAAACACAGCTCACATAACAAATTACTCATATATATATCACAATAATTAAGCCCATATTATGGTCATACGGTATTGAACTCTGGAGTTGCACCAAGCGTTTTAACTCCTATCGTATCCACTCCCTACAGTCCAAAATCCTAAGAAAAATAATATTCCACGCTCCTTTCTATGTTTCTATGCGACTTACTTCGGTCTGTGATTCTTTCAACTGTGTGGTCAGCCTGGGCTACGTCACCTAGTACGTTTTCATCCCCAGGTAGCAGCACCGAACGGGCGGAATTTAAATATTTGTTTGTAACTAATTAAAACAACTGTCTTCCGTCAGATAGCGTAAGCTTACAACTCTGTGGCGCCTTGAGGTATATAAGTGGTCTGATCAAAAAGTATCCGACCTTAATTTTTATTGGCTTGGCGTACAGTAGTAGGGAGGCCTAGTGTGCATGTTCTTTTTTTTTGTATGTCTGTAACACGGTCAGTCGGTCGCAAGCCATTCATTAGTGAGCAAGTGCGAGTGAGCGTCGCGTCGTCGCATTTTTCTTTTAGAAAAAATTACAGAAAAAGTCAAACAACGTTACTGCATAACATTTTTTTAAAGCTTGGCGATTCTCAAGTGGAAACAGTCTTAAAGATTAAACAAGTAAGTTAAGTTGGGAACGAAGCGATGAGCACCTCATAGATTGAGAGTCATGTGCGATCTCTAGACGAAGGTTTTATTTTTGCTCAATTGTTAGCAGTTTCGGCACAAACTTTGCTGAGACTTTCCTAAGGGCCAAGTCGTCAGACAAAATGGATTGAATGGATCCAAAACTAATGTTCACCTCGTTTACAAGTTTTCTGATCGTGAATCGGCGATTCTTCATCACCAAGTTCCTTACTTGATCAGTGACGACCTCATTTCTGGATGTTGAAGGCCTTCCAGAACGTGCTTCACTCTCCACTGAGGAGCGGCCATCTATGAAGCGGTTGTACCAATTATAAATCTGTGTGGTGCTCATCCCAACCTTCCCAAAAAATTAGTAAACAAAATAGCTAAAAAACATTACTACCAACAGAACACTAAAAATTTACCTAAAAAAATACCTTTTAAGTTGGTATGATTGTTTTTTTACTCCCAAGGGTGGTAAGTAACACTTCCCTCCCTGTTATTAGCAATGTAAAGTCCACTTACAATGCAAGTCGTAGATAAAAGAACCTTTTATGTACTACGTTTTAAAATTTTCTTATCGATATATTTGAAATAATATAATCGATATATTTCCTTTTTTGCTGTCATTTATAGTCCAGGGAAATAAGACTTCATCAAGTTAGAATTCTTATGACCGAAGGAGTTTTTAGTAATTTGCTGGCAAGTACTTGACGGATTTTATGAGTTTGTATTATCATCTCTTTTTATCATTTATTTATTTGTAGGTACTTTATTTCATACTTTTTTATTGCAGTAGTTTTATTTTACCTTTTGTTAAGATTCATATTTCTTAGTTTCTCTTCTTATTTAATTCTGTTACCTAGTCTTTTCGTTATTTCATTATAATTTATTATATTTTGAATTTCACCAATTATTATTTTTATTGTAATATTTTTTAGCTTTGTTTTTTGCTTCCGAGCTTACCGAAGGTAACGGAAGCATTGTGTTTCACTTTTGAGAACAAAGAGTTTTATGCCTCCGATTTTAAAAATTCAAAGACAGAAATCCGCTTCAGACATCAGGGATCATTTTCGGTTCTGTATCTGTCTGTCTGTCTGTCTGTCGGTCTGTGTGCCCGCGAATCATGAAACGATAACTTGAGTAAATCTCAACCGATGTTGATGAAATTTGGTAGAAACGTTCATTTTACCAATGCCCAGGACGAGTTCGTTGGACAACCATATCCGTTCAAGCGTTCACGCGCAGCGCTCGCGTAAACGTGAACTTCAAATTTAAAATTGGAATTTTCGGTCGGGAAAAAAATCAAACCCTATCTATTTAATGAGACGAACATCTTTTTTAAATACAATTGAAGTGTTAAAGATCGCTCAAAACTGTTAATTGTTCTTACACAATAAACAATAAAGTAATAAAACGTTAATGTTAATATAACAATAAAGTACATGGTAGGATGCGAGGAAGCTATGTGCCACACTAATTGGCAGTGTATTTTTTATTTAATCTATATATATCAAATTAAAATTTCCTTGGTCAGAATTGAAAATTTGTTGGATACTTTTTCATTTTATACACAACAAAAACCGAATCCGACCATAACTTTTTTCTTGTATGTATGTGTGTCTGTCGCCCAAGTCATACTTTATAGGCGCAAAACTGTGTGGTTTGCCGCTTATGCCAAATCGTGACTATTGGTTGTAAATGCCCAATTATATTATGCAGCTTATAGACGACCAACTAAGTCTTCCATTACATTATAAATAGTTGTATAAACCATTTAGTAGCAAACTAACTCTGTGACGCAACCCTACGCAGTTCCATACGCGTCACGATAACTTGGATAAAAGTTTACCGATTTAGTCGAAATTTAGTACAGCTATCTAACTCTGTGACGCAACCCTACGCGTTGCGTCACAGAGTTAGATAGCTGTACTAAATTTCGACTAAATCGGTAAACTTTTATTCAAGTTATCGTGACACGTGTGAAACTGCACACAGACTGACACGATGGATATTTTTTCGAATGTGTTTATTATTTTAGGTATTGCAATAAAGGAGGATCCATCGTTTATGTTCGAAGGATTATTATTAGTCCTGACTCCCACGATATATTGACTGCCATCGCATTGTTGGAGCTGAAATATCCGGCTAATGTGAGAATTGTGACTCTATTTCCGGCCCGTTTTCCTGAAGAATATTATACAGGAGAACACTCAGGTGACGGTCCAAATGTAAGCAAATACGAAGAAATAAGATTCTGTCGATTGGTTGGTTGGCCCGTTATAACTAGGCGAAGATATCCAGGTTGCCACAAAAAAGTGTTTCATAAAATGTGAGTTGCACATGTTAAGTAAATTATAGCTCTATTAAAATGTAAATTGTACTCGATTAAATCGTAATAACAACGATGCATCACGAGGCTCAAACATTGAAGCAAGCGTGAAGCAATACTTGTTCGAAAACCAAAAGTTAATTAACCAACTAATCAATAGTAACCTAATTAACCGATAGTTAATTAGGACTTATAAGCTGTTTCCCGGGAAAAATCTAGCTCCTGAGAAAATAGCTTAAAATTTGGAAAGGGCTCACTTCCCCGCCCAGGAGATTATTTTTATGATTAATTTTGATAGAATGCTTAATAATAATTAAATGTGCATACGAAAACTAATAATTGGAAAATATTGGGCTAAGTAATTATGAACTCGTATATGAGAAAGTTTGTCTGAGTTGTCTCGGACTGATATTTTATTATTGTCCTCCGGGTGGTAATACGGTCAATGTATGTAATATGACATTATTTTAATTCAATTAATTCTGCTGTTTAGGCTTGAAAATGGCCGGGAAGGCCGATACGTTGCCGAATACGTAATGTAGTTACACTTCTCTCTTTTTTCTATACCCTGAAGGATCCATTACGATAAACATATAGTGTTTGAGAGTTCACGAAGTCAATATTTATAAAAAAAATCTTTAAATGTCTGCTTATCACTATTCACTTTAAGCCTTCAGGCTTAATCGTAATAAGTTATTACAAAATATATACTTAAAGAACAATATACATGTAACGTTAAAAGGTGGATTAAGAATTTTTGACTTACTTACTTATACTTAGTCGTCCCCTTATACCTCTAAGGGTGCCGGGGTTTGTAGAGAGCATGCCACAATAATCTCTGTCTGTGGCCTTCTTCTGCCTCATTCCAGGAGATGCTTTTCCTTTGGGCGTCCACAACGTTTTCTTCCCACATGCATCTGGGGCGTCCTCTTGGTCTTCTTTCTTCTGGCCGCGCCTCCCAAGCCAAACGTGGGAACCTTCCTTCTGGCATCCTTGTCACATGTCCAAACCAACGGAGCTGATGATGTTCAATTAATTCAGATACGGGCTGGATGTTAAGGTTAGCTCTCATATTTTTGTTTCGTATCCGATCTCTTCGTGTTTTTCCCTCCACTCACAGAAGGTATCTCATCTCCGCTGCCTGAACTCTGGTCTTGTTTTTGCATGTGAGTGTCTAAGATTTGCCACTATAGGTAAGGGTAGGCCGGTATGGACTTGTATACTGCCATTTTTGTGTCCTTGCTGATTTCACTCTTGCCTGTGAAGCTTGTGTTGAGGGCGTGGTAGCATCTTGTTTGGCAAGTGCCATTTCGTGCTGATCGTCGTGCCTAAGTATTTAAATGTCTCCACCTGCTCTAGGAACTGATCTCTTAGACAGATGTTATTTCGTAAAGAAATTTTTAACTAATGCATTATTTTACAGTACCAGTAAAAGATTGGGAATGGTCGATGAACTAGTGGATGTAAAGATGGTTTTTAAGAAATGGCAATTCTGTTCAAGTCATAATAAGTCTCTCGACGGTAAGATGTAGTTTTACTACATTTATATTTCTTGTAATTACGTTTACCTCCAGCAGAGAGAAAATGTGAACTTTCCTCCCTAGTTTACAGAGAGGAAAGTTGCTCATTGCATCCGGTCGGGCTCAACAGGAAGTAATGAAAAATAAGGAAATCATGAACTTTCATGATTCCCTCCAGTGTTGCCCTAGCCTAGATAAAGCACAAGTAAAAAAGGTTGGTGTTAATACACATTTAATTTATTAATAATTGTTTAATGTCTAAATCTATAATGTCATCACTCATCACACATAACCTCCACGACAGTTGTCATGGTGACTCATCAGTAAAGCAAAAAAAAACATTAAAATAGTAATATTAATTTCTAATTTTGTATCTACTAATCCATATATCATTATTCATTATACATTAGTTTTCAATACCATTCAATACAATACTCAGCCACCCGCTGATTCTCCCATTTAATTTTAGCACTGAAATTCAAATAATCAATATTTATTATTTAATTTTAACATTATTAAAATTATTTGGTGAATTATTAATAGCATATATATTTTTTTTCTTTTTTTTTAAATATAAAAATGTTTACTTTTTGTTTTGTAAAATACTTTGAAATTAAAATATTTTTCAATTTTTTCCCTCCTTCTGGAGGTAAAATCTTGTACGTTCCTCGGGAGTAAAAATCACTTGCACCCTCGCGATAATTAACTCCCTCGGCTCATCCAGACCCTCCACTTACACACCAATGTCATCCACTTACACGCCAAGGTCATCCAGACCCTCCACTTACACACCAATGTCATCCACTTACACGCCAAGGTCATCCAGACCCTCCACTTACACACCAATGTCATCCACTTACACGCCAAGGTCATCCAGACCCTCCACTTACACACCAATGTCATCCACTTACACGCCAAGGTCATCCAGACCCTCCACTTACACACCAATGTCATCCACTTACACGCCAAGGTCATCCAGACCCTCCACTTACACGTCACCAAGAACTTGGAAATGAAGAATATCTTTACGATGCGATTAGCGCTTATACTAGGTTTGATATGCAGTTGTCTGCTTGCAATATTGAGCTGAGCGTGCATTTTAATCATAAACAATAAACATTTTTATTTATTAACAGCTGAAATCGGATCAAAAATAATAATACATATTTCTAATTTTTAATTAAACAACATTTTTCGCGGTTTTTCTTTCAACCCCCTCTTAAATAAAAATATGACGAAAGTGAACATAACAACAATAACTGAAAAGAGCTTTTTAACGACATGCATCGCGTCAGAGCCTACCAGCATTAGCAGGTGCCCCTTTGTCAATGAAACCGCGTTAGTGCCTACCAGCATCTGCAGGTGCCCCTTTGTCAATGATTAAAAACCCATATTTTTTTGTCCCAACAGCAAATGCACAAGTCGTGAAATTTGGACTATGATATGTCAGTGTTGGCATGATTATCGTACACATGTCGAAGATTTGTATCGTCCATTTTCTGATAAGATCATCACAATTAAGAGTATTTATGTTAAAATTTTTAATAGTGTGATTCCACGATTTCCCAATATCCATATTCAATAATCTAGCTGCTGCTCTTCCTAGGAGAGGTGGGCCTCCATTCTTGATAACGAGTAATTCAACTTTTTTATTTATGTCATTGTGAGAAAGTCTTACCGATAACTTACCTAAACCAATGGGTCCTCCTCTTGAATAAAGTTATTTGTCCTATTTTTGTCTCTTTCACTGGAATTTTGTTTGCCTCTTCGTGGACATATCGAGGCAATATGAGAATCTGCTTTACAAATATTACAAATGTAGCCCTTATACCTGCATTCCTTCGTCTCATGATTACGTTTTCCACATACTCCACAAAGGTCACGCTTAAGCGAGAGAGATTTTTTATTTACACTTGGTCCTTCCCGTGTGCTATTTTTCTTAAGAAAAAATACTTCATTCTCAACGGGAGATGACTTTACTGTCGTCAAAAGCTCAGAGCGTTCATTTAACGCAGCCTTTTTAGTCAATGCTAGTTTTATCATATGGGACAAAGTCGAACTGTCCGATGTCGCGTCCTCTTCCATTAACCTATCTTGAATAGGGCCGGCACCGATACCAGTTACGAATAGATCCCGCATCGCTATGTTTAACTCACTTTTAAAACCGCACGGAATAGCGAAAGTTTTAATTTTCGCCACCCAGGTAGCCTCGGATTCGTTGGCTTCACGTCGCGCGTTGTAAAATAAGTGACGCGCCCCGAAAGTCGACTGTACGGGTTTAAAATGGTCGTCCAGTAACTCTACCAAAGACTCATATGATTTCGAAGTAGGGTCATCAGGTATACATATATTTCTCGTTAATAAAATATTTCTTCTGACATGCAAGTCAATAAAATAGCTCTTTTCTTGTCGCTATTGATAATATCATTAGCTAGAAAGAACTGATTAAGCTGTGAAATAGACACAGAACAATTATTTGTCGGATGGTTGATCAAGGGAGGAGAGCCAATATCTTATTTGTCTCCATCATAGCCACTCAGGCATCGCCAAATTTCGAAAGAGGAAACATCCCCACCCAATGATGACACATAGTCCTTAAAAATGTAAACATTTTCGACAGCCCGGGCTTTTTAAATTCTATATGATGGCATAAATCCGGCACTATTTTACTTTTTTACCCACCCGAATGTATTTATTTTTTTTTTTATTTATTGTTAAATCCAAGTGAACTTTCTTTTGTTCAAAACTTATTGGATTAAATGTTACTTTTCCTTACTAGATAGTTAGACTAACGAATATTTTCAATTTTATGTATAGAAGTGAAATATTCCTTTGTCCCAAAGGTGTATTTGAACATTGCCCAGTTAAGATTGTCAATTAATTTTTAAAAAAAAATGTCAAACACAATAATATAAACAAACCGTGGGTTACAGAGGTGGATAGAGGTGGTTAGAGGTAAAATCTTGCCAAATGCGACCTAATTTATTTTATCTACGACTTGCTTTGTAAGTGGACTTTACATTGCTAATAACAGGGAGGGAAGTGTTACTTCCCTCCCTTGGGAGTGAAAAAACAATCATACCAACTTAAAAGGTATTTTTTTTTAAGTATTATGTTGATAGTAATGTTGTTGTTTTTTTAGCTGTTTAGCTCATTTTTCGGGAAGGTTACTTTAGGTTATCGTACAGTCTTTAAATTAAAAACAAACTAAACGTAATTAAATTTAAAACGTATATTTAGTATAAAAATTGTTATTTTAATAAATCAAGTAACTAAATATTAGTTTAAGGTGTTTAAATTACGTGATTTTGTAGGTAAAACTTTTATACCTACAAACTTAATAGCCATTACCCATGGTGTCGAAGATAAAATTTAATACGCAACATGAATCGAAGTATTTCTGCTCTCGGAATTATCTCCCTCGGCTATGCCTCGGGAGCTAATAGCTAAAACTACAGTTATCTCCCTCGGCCATAAGGCCTCGGGAGCTAATGAAGTTAAAACTTAACCTCGAGCAGGAAAACATTCTTCTCTCCTATATAGAAAAGTTCCTCAACGGGTAAGAAGAAAGTAAAATCACTAGACCATGTTTTTAGTGGCGACGTTTTAGCTTAGCCAGCCTTTTTGAGCCTAAAATAATAATAATTTATTGTAAACATGACAATAGTATAAATAATCAGCTAGTATCTCAAAGTGTAATCATTGAGAATAAATAATATTACCTATACTATCTACTAAAGCCCTCAAGCTAGGAAGTTTAACAAAGAACGAGTATAAAAGTCAAATTAGGGGAACCGNGTAAAACGTGTTTTATTAAAATCTATATCCGTCGGATTTATGTATTCTTTTAATTACATTTATTACGTGGGTGATAAAAGAACATCCCAAAGCAATAGGGAGTAACGGTGTGCAGAATAAGTTTACTTAATCTTGACGTTGCTTATCTTTTTAGGGCTCTTTTTGAAAACAAACTTAAACCCTGGACAATATAACAGCTGCAACTATAAGTAAAGGTGCCGAATAGATCGCGCCTTCTTTGTTAGGTCTATATTTTACCCAAATATATGTAATATTATACTCTTCTTTTATAAAGCGCAGCCTAATATATGATATAATAAACACAATTGGATCATCGACTTTCGTGCATTTGAAAGGTCTAAATAAAATCCCCCACTGCACGTCTCCGCAAAGCATCGGAGCTCCATCATTCATAGGACACGGTTCTTGATATTCGTTATAAACAATCCCACAGATTAAATTAGGAACATCTGCAACAAACATAAATATATTTTTGTGAGACAACGATCACACAAAAAATGTAACATAGTCCAGTGTTTTCCAACAAATAATAATTAGTGTCGCATACACACTAAAAAGTGTCAACAATATGTCAGTAGCAAAATAGTTTACAACAAAATACTTTAACCATAGAATTTATAGTACTTTTTTACTGTGTTACCCACCCTAAGGTGGGTAACAATAGTTATTTACGCAACAAGGGAGAGAAGTATATGATGCTAGCTGTACCCTGGTAATAGTTTCTATATAGAAAAGTGGATCCTCAACGGGTAAAGAAAGTAAAAACACTAGACTATGTTTTTAGTGGCGACGTTTCGGCTTAGCCAGCCATTTTCGAGCCTAAAATAATAATAATTTATTGTAAACATGACAATAGTATAAATAATCAGCTAGTATCACAAAGTGTAATCATTGAGAATAAGTAATATTACCTATACTATCTACTAAAGCCCTCAAGCTTAGCAAGAACGTAAAAGTTTAGCAAAGAACATAAAAGTCAAATTTGGGGAACTGGTTGCTCTCCATGTCAATCTCCTAAAACCATTAAAATATACAAATTGTTAGCCAGTAGATGTAACTTACAGAGGTTTAAGAGTATAAAAATTAATCTCTCAAAGGACAAAGCGAACACCACTGTAATAATGGAGCAGAGCCTTTACCAATCTAAGATGGAAGAATTACTTAACGATAAACATACTTATAGACGCCTTAGAACTGACCCAACCTAAAATATTATTAAACAATATAAATCCCTTTTAAACAAACTGTGTGAAAAGAATTATATTAATAAACAGAAAAAACATCCCTTAATGCAAACAATACTTATTGCCCCAGGATATAATACGGCCTAATCAAAACGCATAAACCAAATTTACCTTTAAGACCTATCATTAGCCAAATTAACTCCCCCTTAGAAAAGTTAGCTAAATTCTGCTACCCCAATTTAAATTTATTAAACAAAAGCAACCCGTATGACATAACCAATTCTCACCAACTAAAGGAAAAAATATTTAACTTGCATATTAAACCGGATGAAATTATGATTTCAATTGATGTTACAGCTTTGTTTACTAATGTACCCTTAGAGATTGTTTATAAAATAGTTAGATCTAAGTGGGAACTTATTCTACCACACACACCAATTAAAGATGTTAACCTATTCATTGAATGCTTAAAGCTCATTCTGAACATGGAACTTTCAAATATAATTCTCATTTCCATGCTCAGAAGCACGGGATACCGATGGGTGGGGCTATGTCTGTGAATGTAAGCGGGATAGTTTTAAACCATATTCTAAATAACACCTTAATAGATTTTAATCCTGTTATAATAACTAAATATATTGATGATCTATTTTTGATTGTGAAAAAATGCGAAGTAGATGCCATCGTCAACAAACTTAACCAATTTCACCAGAGGCTACAATTCACAGTTGAATTAGAAAGCAATAATTGTATTAATTATCTCGACATGACTATCTTTAGAGATAAAGATGGGAACATCTCAACAGCTTGGTACGAGAAAGACGTGAAAAGCAGTAGGTTCATCAATTATCGATCGTGTCACCCCACCCATCAAATTGTAAATAGCGCGAACAACTTAATTGTAAAAGCCCTATCCTTGTCAGACAAATGCCATATTAACAATATCCGTTCCAAACTTTTTTTGAAACAAAGATAATTTTTTCCCAGTACACTTAATCAAAAAATTATGGTACAAAAACAGTAATCGTAATGTTAATCCTAATACCGGTAATACTCAGACTACTAACATTAATAATAAATTTGTAGGCATAACTTATATAAAAGGCCTTTCTGAAACCACACAAAAATCCAACAAAAATTTGATTGTGGAAATATTAAATTAGGACATAAACCCAATAATAAAACTGGGAAATTATACCACAATCTTAAAGATAAGATCCCTTTTGACCATGTAACAGGAACTGTGTATCAGATACCGTGTGGACAGTGCCCGAAGAGCTACATTGGAGAAAGCGGCCAACTCCTGAAAAATAGATTGGAGCAACACCTGTATGATCAGCATAAGGGCAACGCTAATACAGCTCTCTCCAGCCACTACCTAGCCACACAACACACTTTCAACTTTGAAGATACCCAAATTATAGGGAGAGAATGTAAAACTAATAGGAGGAAAATGCTAGAAGCATTAAATATTGTAATTAATATAGATAAAACGGTCAATTTAAAAACAGATTCTCGATCGCTCAATAAGTTTTACAGTGGAGTCTATTTTTCAAATTCATAACTCCCACCACAAAATCCTACACAGTTTTAATTTATGTTTTAATACTTACCAGTAAGTATTCTTATTGTTATCATGAGCAGTATCATTAAAAGCTTTATTAGAAAAGTTATGTATGCTATGTTACCATTAGTTTTATTTTAATTAATTTTAATTTTTGTTCACTGATAACACTGTTATGAGAGTGCATTATCTACCAATACGTTTGACAAGTAGACTTTTTCTTTTCTTTAGCTATAGTTTTAAGTCTGAAAACTGTGATATTGTTATAGAGTTAATGGTTGTTGTTATTATTGTTGATTATTTTAAACCGTTGATGCTGTTATCTAGTAATTTTCCTATTCTTTGTGACACTTCTCCGTGCTTATCTATGGTAAACTACACAGTATTTTATAATAAGTTTGAGTGATGTTTTTCCTTTGAGAAATTAATGTTTATACTCTTAAACCTCTGTAAGTTACATCTACTGGCTAACAATTTGAATATTTTAATGGTTTTAGGAGATTGACGTGGAGAACAACCAGTTCCCCTAATTTGACTTTTATACTCGTTCTTTGTTAAACTTCCTAGCTTGAGGGCTTTAGTAGATAGTATAGGTAATATTACTTATTCTCAATGATTACACTTTGTGATACTAGCTGATTATTTATACTATTGTCATGTTTACAATAAATTATTATTATTTTAGGCTCAAAAATGGCTGGCTAAGCCGAAACGTCGCCACTAAAAACATAGTCTAGTGTTTTTACTTTCTTTACCCGTTGAGGATCCACTTTTCTATATAGAAACTATTACCAGGGTACAGCTAGCATCATATACTTCTCTCCCTTGTTGCGTAAATAACTATTGTTACCCACCTTAGGGTGGGTAACACAGTAAAAAAGTACTATAAATTCTATGGTTAAAGTATTTTGTTGTAAACTATTTTGCTACTGACATATTGTTGACACTTTTTAGTGTGTATGCGACACTAATTATTATTTGTTGGAAAACACTGGACTATGTTACATTTTTTGTGTGATCGTTGTCTCACAAAAATATATTTATGTTTGTTGCAGATGTTCCTAATTTAATCTGTGGGATTGTTTATAACGAATATCAAGAACCGTGTCCTATGAATGATGGAGCTCCGATGCTTTGCGGAGACGTGCAGTGGGGGATTTTATTTAGACCTTTCAAATGCACGAAAGTCGATGATCCAATTGTGTTTATTATATCATATATTAGGCTGCGCTTTATAAAAGAAGAGTATAATATTACATATATTTGGGTAAAATATAGACCTAACAAAGAAGGCGCGATCTATTCGGCACCTTTACTTATAGTTGCAGCTGTTATATTGTCCAGGGTTTAAGTTTGTTTTCAAAAAGAGCCCTAAAAAGATAAGCAACGTCAAGATTAAGTAAACTTATTCTGCACACCGTTACTCCCTATTGCTTTGGGATGTTCTTTTATCACCCACGTAATAAATGTAATTAAAAGAATACATAAATCCGACGGATATAGATTTTAATAAAACACGTTTTACTGTTGTTAAGGTGGCGCCACAATATCGGAGTTGATAAAAAGCTTGACCTTAGCAAGTCAGTTCAAAAATAAAAGCTTTAATTTAGAAACAGCGAATTGTGCTCTTTTAATTTAAACAATACAATGTTCGATAATGATTCTCTACCCCTTCTAACTACTTTATATATCAATGTAAAATCAGCTGGTGCTTATAATATAAAATCAGCTGTTGCTTGTAATATAAAATCAGCTGTTGCTTGTAATATAAAATCAGCTGTTGCTTGAAATATAAAATCAGCTGGTGCTTATAATATAAAATCAGCTGGTGCTTATAATATATAATCAGCTGTTGCTTGTAATATAAAATCAGCTGTTGCTTCTATTATAAAATCAGCTGTTGCTTATCTTTTACCTACTTGTTTTTTCTTATTTAAAAATAAAAATATTTAACGATTAACATGTTTAAGCGTAGAATGCCATTAATTTGAATAAAAAACTAAACAGTCTTATATTAATCAAACAATTGAATTAAATATTAAATTATTTTGATAATCGACGGATCTATCTGATTAATCGATGGAAATTTATGTAGATTAACTAAACACTTCTTTTGTTCTTGTATCGATCGTAATTATTAATAATTTATAATAAAACTACCGCACAATGTTCATAAGTTGTGCTGCTTCTACTTGCACACTTTATCGCCGTTGCCTTGTTTATTTTGTAATTTATTTTTTAAATAATTATATGTAAGTACATTATAACATGTTTTTCTAATGAATAAAATTGTTCACATTATGTTCATGTCTTTGTCATTTACATTTATTATAAAATATTTTAGCCTTTAAACCCAATCAGAATTTTTTTTCCCCTAAAACCTTTATTTTGGCCGTAATTAATTAAACATCAAAAATGTCAATTTTGTAATTTCAACTGGCCGCCATTTTGATACGGCGAAATATAAAAAGCTCTGGTTTGCGGTAAATGTTTTCTTTTTTCAAGCCTTTTCCAATTGTTTCTCAGTATAGGGGCTCTAATTTGAAATTTCGAAGTTGAATCCAATATGGTGGCAAACAAAATGGCGAGGAAATGGGTACCCACTAAAATGTAGTTTTTTTATGCATGTCGAAAATTGCAACAAACCGCAGTTTGATATCTCAAATATTAACGGAGAAAATTAACCGTTGCCGAACTTTTGCCACTCCCTGTTCTATATACATAAAACTGAAAAGAAAAATACATATATTTCTCATATTCTTATGTATATTCTTATACTATTTTATGGGACCATACAGTACAAATAAGAGGGGAAAAATTAAATACTAAACTTTCCTTACACCATCGTTCAGCAGGTATTTAGAGAAGCATTTTTCATTATTCACCGCTTGCTTCCCCCACCACCCCCTATTGATGACCCAACTCGCCAATATCTCCGGAACAAAGAGTGATAACAATGTGCGGTGTTCTTTAAAGTCTGCTATAAATAGTCCTCTTTAGTTTGATACCCATATGAACATGGTTTTTGCCGTCAAAGTGCACCAAAAGTTATAAAATATGGTAAAAAATCGACATTGCGCCCAAACCGCAAAAAAGCTGAAATTTAAAACACTGGCCAACTTTTTTACCCAACTAGGAAAAATATACAGAAGGTAAAAATTAAATATACGCATTCACAAAAATGTCGTAAGCTAAAGAATATTTTTTTTAATTTTCGAGTGGGTTGTCAAATGATATTTTATTTATCTGTTTTTTTTTTTTTTTGTTTTTTTTTTTTCTTTTTTTTAGAATATAAATG
>KZ654445.1:16351-27901 GCA_001010745.2 Gerris buenoi
ATATATATATTATATATATATATTTGTATGTATATATTCCTGTCGAATAGATGAAAAGAGTATTTGTCCATCCATCTTAAATATTCATGTTCTATTTTAAGCTTAGTTTGTTGCACATGTTAGAGAGCAAGCAATTGGTACAGAGGGTTGAAATGTATAAGGAACTAATCTAGGCTAATTTTTACAATTCATTCAAATTTAATTAAAATTGGAGTAGTTTTAAATACGTTGGTTCGCTAAAATATTTATCGACAGGCACGTCACCACAAATGTTCTCTTGATGCCCGAAACATTTTCTTTTTGGGTAATTTTAAATTTGGAAACATAAAGCGATCGAACAATGAGAATGTTCGAACGAACAAAGCGAATGGTTGCTGGATAGGAAATAGTGTGGCTACTCTACTTGACTAACATAATTTGTCTTATAGTATGAAACTAAAAATGTTATTTTAAATATTAAAATTATATTCTTTATAATTTCTCGATCCACTATTAAATTATTCTTAAAAATTTAAAGTCGATTGTTAATGTAAAAAGTTTAGTGTGGGTGAGGGTTCCGCCAACTTTACCATACTTAGCAGCACGAACATCAACTTCTATCCTGTGCCATTCACCTCTTCTACATAAGTAAACACTTCTCATTATAAATAATTTAATAGAATCAGAAAAGTACAGAAATGTGTATTTCTTAACTGTTATAATTCACTCAAAAGTGAAATCGAACTAAAAAGTCGATTTATTGATTTGAGGTCGGCTGTAAACACAAAAAGGATAATATATTATTTTTCATTTTCAATATTATAGCGTTGTTAAGTGAAACATTATTAGTGTAGTAAACCATAACCATACCACTATAAACATAACATATCATCCAGTGTTTTTCAATAGTTTAACGTCAATACAGAAATACCAATTAGGGGGTGGGGAAGAGGTGAGACCTCTGCTAAAAGTTCACATTTAGAAAAGCTCCTCCGCAGTAGTCATAATCAATCGCTCTAGGGATTTTAGGAAATTAAGTATAATATTAATTTTTTAATAGTATTTATAAGCAAATAAAATTAAAAAGACATATTGACGAAGTATTTTGAAACAATAAAAAATAAATTATTTTATAATTTACTGAGAGCCAGCGTGACCATGATGATTAAATTACTCATCAGCACGGCCATCAATAAATCAAGGGCGGCACGACGTCGTGGGTTCGATCCTTCGACGTCCTGGGTTCGAATCCGTAATGCTCTGATTTGCATGGCTCACTAATGATCGCACTATATTCGCTTCGGCGGTGCATTGTACAGAGGTATGATGTGTGAAGTGGCTGTAACTCTCTATCACGGTTCTAGTAAAGTGGACCTAAAGTATGGCCTAAGATATGGTCTAATTGCTAGGTTCAAACAGGTGGTTCGTCCTACCCATCTAGTACTGGTACTAGGGCCTTACTACTACAATATAATTTACCTATCGATTATATTTATATAAATTTATTTCATAATGTATCATTATGCAAGAAATAATCATATACGTGAGCACGTAAGTTCAACCAGGTAATTTTGCACAGTTACCAGATCATGACTTTAAAATCAGAGGACAAAAAATTCTCAAAAGTTGCCTTCAGAAACGGATGGAAGCAACTGCGAACGGTAAGCTCGGAAGCCAAAACTTTTTGGAACGAAGTTCCTTATGGCACGTTCTGGGCCCGGCAGTGCATCCGAAAAAAACGACCAAAATTACCGTCACGCAAAATCCGTCACGAAATCTACGATGATGGCGATAACTTGTGTAAAAGTTGAAATTTGGTACACTTGTTCATTTTACCAATGCCAATGACAAGTTCGTTGGACAANTTAGTTGAAATTTGGTACACATGTTCATTTTACCAATGCCCAGGACAACTTCGTTGGACAACGTTATCCGCCCAAGCGTTCACGCGCAACGCTCGCGTAAACGTAAGCGTCAAATTAAAAAATTGGAATTTTTGGACGGGAAAAAATTCTAACTTCATCTATTTAATGAGACAAATAACTTTTTAAAATAAAATATTTTAGTAAAACGAACACCGACACTGCTATGAAGTGATAAACATCGCTAAATTTATTAAAGCGGACCAAAACGATTAAAATAAAGAAAACACCGTTTTTACTGATATCTTACGTTCTAACGTAACGATTTAAATGAAACTTTGTATACATCACCTATAGTACAATTGAAACAAGCACGTAAAATTTCAACCTGATACAAGCAGAAGTTTTTGTGAGTTAATGATTTATATTTTTTATTTTAATATTTAATTGGATTAATTTGCCGACGGCGACTGAGAGTACAGTTCTTTTTTTGTTCTACAACCATCTGCTTTAACTATAAATTTATCATTAACTTTTTTCTCAATATACAATACATACATTATTTATTGAAAGACGCTCCCTTCAGAGATAATAAAAAGCTTTTCATTTCATTTTGCCTTAACTCGCTAGTAAAAATAGTTAGTTACTTCTAATTTTGTCTCTTTTTTCGAACTCCACCATGTATAAGTAGTTATTACTGTGATTTTTATCATTTATATTTAATGAAAAGCGTAAGGACCTTCGTTCCTATCGGGTGTCCCACGACACCACACGTATTTTTTTTAATGTTTTAAGTGTTGTTAAAACATTCAAATAAATCAATCAAAATCACTGTAATTTGTTTTATCATTTCATACAATTGTATTCTCTTTATATACATTACGCACCTAAGGAATTAAAACGTAATTTGAAATT
The DNA here is from genome assembly GCA_001010745.2 of Gerris buenoi. Taxonomy (NCBI): domain Eukaryota; kingdom Metazoa; phylum Arthropoda; class Insecta; order Hemiptera; family Gerridae; genus Gerris; species Gerris buenoi. The sequence continues at coordinate 19,108 of KZ654445.1, forward strand.
GCTAAACATATTTTGAACGTGAAGGAACGTTTATATTTTCTTTTTAAACAGAATTCATTAAAAAAATTCTTTATAAAAACGAGAACTCTTTATGTATTAAGAGCTCTAAAAGCTTTCTTTTGTGTAAAGCTAATTTTATTCTCTTTTTTTTATCTCCTTTGTTATTAAAGAATAATAGTGGTAAAAAAAAGCTTTTATTTATTGTTATATTGTCTAGAAGTCTAGCAGACCATTAATTCATAACTAGGCAAATAATTTTAGAGGGCCTTTGAAATAAAGGTATTGGTTAGCGAGCATCCGTTTCACTTCATATTCCTTATTTCAAAAACAAAATCTATTTCACAAACTTCTTTTTACATGCTAAGTGATAATGAACGTTAATTCCACAATATCTTATTTAATTATTTTATAATAATTAATCATTATTAATAGGTTTTCATTCCGTTTCCGATTCTCAGCAAAATCTTATCTTAGTTCATATCTCAGAAACTAAATTTTGTCCCAGACAAAAACTTATAGTCCAGGAGGTAGCGTGCAAAAAAGTGTCTGACTAACATCAAGCTAGAATTTTGTATACAAGTCAATCTTTTAGCGCCTTTTAAGAATATGTGGTCGGCTAAGTTCGTCTGCGGGTCATAGCTTGGCAGTAGGCTTTTGAAAAAAACAAAACGGTGGAGAACGGCCATATCTCACCAATTATGGTGGACAGTATGATTTTCATGATCCTGAGTACAGAATTAGTTGGTAGACCAAAAATCAAGTCGATGTTATTTTCACAATTGGTAGGTTAGTTATTCAAATATTACTAGAAATCAACTTGGTCACCTGTCAAGGGACAAACAAACATCAACTTGATTTTCGGTCTACTAACTAAGTCTGTACTCAGGATCATGAAAATGACATTGTCGACCATAATTGATCAGACACGGCCACTCTCCACCGATTTGTTTTTTTCAAACGCCTATTGCCAAGCTATGTCCCGCAGACGAACTTAGCCGACCACATATTCTTAAAAGGCGCTAAAAGGTTGACTTGTATACAAAATTCTAGCTTGATGTTAGTTAGACAATTTTTTGCACGCTATCTCCTGGACTATTTTAAGACTATTATTTGTAGTTAAAGTTGGACCAAAATTTAAAAATTGTAAATCAAAATAGACAAAACTGTTTTTGAGTTACTGATGTCAATGTCAATACAATTGTCTAAGTTACACGAGAAATCTATAAAGTAAGAATTAAAATATTATTAAGTGGGTTCAAATATTAGAACTAGGGAATGTTTGACTTATTTTTCTTCATCGTGTCTTTAGAAAAGGTTTTTACTTAATCTAGAATTCGTTTATGCAGAGGATTAGAGCCAGTAAAACGGAAATAAGTAAAGATCTAATCAAAGAAAAAAAGACAAGTTCAGCTATTATAAAAGTTAAAAAAAAAGGCAGATGATTTGAAGTGAAAAACTACACCAACCTCCTAAGGATAATTGAAAAAGGAAAAACTGATGTGTGATAATACATCCCTACTGATTTAGACCTAAAAATCATTTATCCATTTCAGTTATTATTTTTTTTAATAATGTCAACCATTGAAATCAGTTCAGTAGCTTAGTCTCAACACACATACACAGGCAACTAGCTTTTTTATTTTTTGAAACATGGACAGATTTTTTTGGACTCTGTGAACTATTATTTTTTAGTCGGGGTCATTAATGTTATAATGATTTGTAAAATTCATAGACATTTCAAAATCCTTTTAAGTATGTAGAAAGACGTTTAACCTTCCAGATATTTATTCATCTTGATGTCCCTATGATGAATGTATCTCTTTAAGCATAAATCTTATTAGTATTATTTTATGCAGTTATTGCAAAATACAAAAAAATAACAAAAGAATCTTTATTGGCAATAAAGTTTTCGGAACATTTTAATATTTAGTATAAAGAATGTAAAATGGATTGGAGAAAGAATTCGCCATCTGTTGTGTAGCTTGCTTGGAGTAAGATTCTATTGGAAATTGATTCTTCTCTGAAGAAAGTAATATATATAAAAGTTGGACTAAGGGACCTTAGACTCTGTTAGTCCCTTCGGAGACAGTCCAATGGCCAATTTGTTGCGGATCAATGATTCCTTAGGACAGGGGACTGTCTCGTCGTACCCATCTGATTTCAATAAGTCCAAGCAGGGGAAAAGGGACATCCAGACTTTTTGCCCTTACTCTGTTTTCTAGAGAGAAAATCTTGTCCTCTCTTTATGTGATTCACCTGCCACAGTCAACGTCTCTTTTTTCCTCCACAAAGTCGACTGAAAAACTCAAGTTAGGCCTAGAAAGAGGAAAGACACTTAAAAAAGCCATCACCCTTTAAAATTACTCCTTGATACGGCGTCGTTATCTCTCGGTGCAAAATTGTCGAGCATCCGGCCTTTATCCTCTACAATCAAAATAACTGCTAGCAGAAAATTACCTACTACTCCCTTCGCGCCATGTTGATTCGAGATCACCTCTAGAATACAGATTAACTTGTTGATTTCTTTCCACCTAGGGCAAACGTGTGATTATTTTTCAAGCAGTTGCACTTTAACCTTCTCCTGAATCCAATTAAAACACGATGATTGCGTTAAATTCTCTATGTGGAGTTTAATTTTATCTCTAAATTAGTAATTCAAAGTAAAGAGGTAGCGCGGAGTGTTTCTTTTTGTACTAATCAAGAAATTCTTTCTGTCACTTGAAACTATTTTCTTTATTCTTAATTAGGTTGTTTGCTTTTACTTGCTTGTGCATGTAATATGAATAAACAGTAATGTGACGGATTTATAGGTTTTAAGGTCCTCCGCGTCCAAATAAATTTGTTCATCAAACCTCTAGTACTTGACATCTCACAGACCATATTATTTACAACTGTTTCCATCCATGCCATCAGTGACCATATTTTTTAATTGACCTATAATCAGGTTCAACTAACTTGGATCAAAGGTCGTTTATTAATAACATTTAATATAATGATCATCACAATACTGACTTGACCATATTGAGACCACATTCACCCTCAGTTTACAATCAGGTTCGATCCTTCCATTTTCACACTATCAACTTATCGGCCCCTTGCCGAAGTCGGGAATCGCACCTGGACCTGTAACCTGCTGCTTCCAAAGCATGAATGCTATTTTCACACTATCAACTTATCGGCCCCTTGCCGAAGTCGGGAATCGCACCTGGACCTGTAACCTGCTGCTTCCAAAGCATGAATGATATTTTCACACTATCAACTTATCGGCCCCTTGCCGAAGTCGGGAATCGCACCTGGACCTGTAACCTGCTGCTTCCAAAGCATGAATGCTATTTTCACACTATCAACTTATCGGCCCCTTGCCGAAGTCGGGAATCGCACCTGGACCTGTAACCTGCTGCTTCCAAAGCATGCATGCTATTTTCACACTATCAACTTATCGGCCCCTTGCCGAAGTCGGGAATCGCACCTGGACCTGTAACCTGCTGCTTCCAAAGCATGAATGCTATTTTCACACTATCAACTTATCGGCCCCTTGCCGAAGTCGGGAATCGCACCTGGACCTGTAACCTGCTGCTTCCAAAGCATGAATGCTATTTTCACACTATCAACTTATCGGCCCCTTGCCGAAGTCGGGAATCGCACCTGGACCTGTAACCTGCTGCTTCCAAAGCATGAATGCTATTTTCACACTATCAACTTATCGGCCCCTTGCCGAAGTCGGGAATCGCACCTGGATCCTTCTCCTTTCAAAGCATGAATGCTATTCCAGCTACCAGGAACTCCAATGCTTAAATCGGCAGCAATAGCCAACGTTTCTTTTTTTTCTCTAATGAAACAATGGAATTATAATAATGCAAAAGTGCCTTTATTCCTTTCATTAAGGACAAACTAAAAAAAAATATAGAAACACTAACTATAAATCAAATTATTTTATTTTCAATTAAAAGTGTTTATTCTGTCTTCCGATAAAAAAAAAAAAATAAAAATTATAATAATAGTAAATTCACTAATTACTGCTTATATGGCAGAGGTGTTATTTTGCTGGACAAAGTTTAGGTGAATATTTCGTGCAGGCCCTTATCGCGTTTCTTTTGCCTTTAAATTTAAAAAGCTTCATCCACACTCGAGTGGATTCTAGGTAGACCCTTGAGCTCTATCTGGCCCTCCCCAATTTACAGTAATTTTATATAATTTCTTTTTTCCTCCATTTTAATCGTTTAAGATAAGAGAGGGAATTCTCACTTTTTTTTTATTGAAACAACACGAAGGGAAAAATAAATAAAGGTTGTTCTTTAGAATAAAAGCCCTCAAATTATATAAGGTTGATTATTTTTAATCGCACTAAAAAAAAAAAAAAAAAAAAATACTTTAATTCTTAAAAATATAGCTATATAAATTACTCAATTTCCTTTTCTAAAGTACTTTAATGATATGATAATATAGCTCAAAATAATGTTTGTAACTTTAATAACAAACACATAAATCAAAGTTTTCTAGTAAATTTATTGGAAGCACGAAATTATTAAGTAAGATAATAAATAAATTTATTAGGTTAGAATAATTATAATGATTATATAAAATTATAGCTTATATTAATTTAAAGGAAAAATATTAAAGAGTGTCTTAAAAGAAGCAGGAGGTATCAAGTTTAAAAAAATAAAAAAATAAATTAATAAAATAAAAAAAATAGTGTTCTGTTGCGGGTACGAAGCTTCTTAGGCATTTCGTTAAATATTAATTATAAAATCACTGTATTAGTCGTATATGATGCTAATTACTTATACATATACATGGCTGTTACATAAGAGACAGTTAAAAGATTTACATACTTCACTATATATTTGTACCTAGCCGAGTTAGGGCAAAATTAAAAGAACAGATTAAGTATACAAAATGATGATATAAGTATACAAACTGAATATAAAATAAATATTTACCAAATATTGAGAAAATAGACTATCATGATTAGTTGATTGTGAAAGAATATTATATTATGTTAGAACCTTATAGTGAGGGAGCTATACTGCATTCTTAATATTCCACCTACTACCTACAAACTCGCTTGGGATATTTCTTTATTAACTATTATTATAAAATGTATCACCTCAAAACACAAAAACTTGTACTGTATCAAGTTAAAATGTTACATGCCTACTTTAATTGTACTTTAGACGATGTATATGAAGTTATATTAAAGTCGTTACGTTATAGATATTGGTATTAAACAGTGTTTCTCTATTTTAAATTATAGACCCACTTTAATAGTTTTAACTGTCATCATCACTTCATATAGATGTCGCTGTTGGACTTACTAAATTTTATATTAAAAAAAACGTTTGTCTCATTGAATAGATCATGATAGAATCTTTGTTCGTCCTTAAATCCAATTTTACATTTGAAGTTTACGTTTACATGCGGAGGGTTGTGAGCGAACTCTTGGGCTAATAACATTGTCTGACGAACTCGTCTTGGGAATTGGTGGAATGGACATTGGTATTACATTTAAGTAAATTGGTCAACTTTTTCTAAGTTATCGCCATGGGTCGATTTTGTGGCGATCGTTATTTTCGGATTCATTCCCGGACTCCCTGTGCTGTAACGTGCGGTAAGGAATTTCGTTCACAAGAGCAAAAAATCAAATAATAGTTTTAGGGTTTTAAAAAACAGCCCTGTAAGAGTCACCATAAAATCATAATGGGAACCCACATTTGTTTATGGCTTAATATTATAGCTAAGCTCAAAAACTTTTAAAAATATCAGTTCAATATAACTCGTACTAATCTATCTCTTATACGAGTACGAGTCCATAATTTATATATAGGTATTATTATTACAACTACGATTACTATATGAAGCCTAGTTGAACTCTAGTCCTAGAATAATCTATAGTTTGAATCAATTAAACAATACATTACATTATGCACACGTGCACATACATTATGATTGACATGATGTCAATCATCATTAATCTAACTCTACTACACCACCCCCTCCCTAAGTAATTTTCTCCTTCCTTCTTCGTCTTCTGCTTTCCGTAACTGATCTGTGTTTTCTTTTAATTTCATTATTTCTTTTTTTTATATATGAAAACTCTCCTGTTCTTTCCACTACCGTTCCTTTTTGCCATCTTTCCTTATTATCATTCTTTACCCATATAAATTCCCTTGTTTTTACCTTCTTATAGTGATAATCAATCTTGTCGTTAACTTTCTTTCCATCAATAATTCTAAGGATGTCTTTTCTGTCAGTCTGTTCGGTGTGTTTCTATATTAAATTAGGAATTTCTACATCTTTTACTGTACGACACCTTTGTCTTGCTTCACAATCTTTAGCATTAGCCTGTCTTTGAAATTTCTTAAAAATCTTTCCACTTGTCCTTTCGACTTAAGATGATTATGTGGCGTAGTTCGGATTTGTCGGATTCCATCATTTTTACAAATTTCTAACTCTTTTGAAATAAATTGTGGCCCATTATCTGAAAAAAAAATTGCTCCAGGTATGCTGAATTATGCCATAATCTCTCTTAATATAGTAATCGTTTTTTCACTTGTTGCTGGATTTTGATTTAATCGACTAAGGTATAGCTTATTTTCAAACCTTAAAATCCAATATTCCCATTCTTCAAAGTCAAGGCAATATCTATCGCATTTAAAACTTCTTACTTGATTTCCATTTTCTTGAATGTCGCTGTAATTTTTTATTGAATCCCGTCGTCTTCTAGGCATGTTTGACTACACTGCGCCAAATATTACAACTGCGAACACTGTATGAAGTCTAGTTGAGCTCTAAACCGTCAGTTCTTAACCGGGGGGCCTAGGTCCCCCAGGGGGCCTCGAAAGGTATTTAGGTACTATATATATTATATTTGGAGATTTTAAGGAGGCCGTGGTTACCAAAAGGTTAAGAACCACTACTCTAGACCAATCTATATTTTGAATCACACAAGCATTTTCATTGGAATTTATGCTTTCAGTTGTTTTGATTTTATTTTTTTCTCTAATATTAAGATAGTTTTTCGTCTCGTTAGGTCAAAATAACAAATTTAAAAGTCAACTGTATAAATTAATTAAGCATAAATTTAAATTTATCACATGGTTCAATAACATTTAAATTAGCAAGAGTTAAATCCACTTTTCATGTGTGTATTTACTCGATTTGGGTTTACGATTATTCAGGCATAAGCATTGCATTATTCAAGCACGCTAAAATCAGTATCTTGTCACTTAGTGAATGAGTTGTCGTATCCCCGGTATTACATCTCTTTCCATTCATGTCTCATCTATTCACTATTTAACATACTCACTATTCCCTTTTAGCCTATATTGACGTATTCAATTTAGTAATTATTCAAATACTCATTTAAATTTTACGATATAATCACTACAAAGAGACAGTCTTTAACGCTATTCAAGTCAGTACCTTCCCACAACCTAATATCATCCTCAGTAATTACTGTCGAATTTCATCATTTCCCGTCTTAAGTGTTTCACTATAATTCGCAACTCGTATAAATAATATATTTTAGACTGACCGCTAATTATTAAAATCTAATTTTCATTTAAGAGAGGGGTAAAATAGAAAAACAGGGGAAACAATGCTTTTTAATTAAAATTAGAAATATTACTATTTTTGATACGATTTCAGCTGTTAATAAATACAAATGTTTTGTCAACTATCAGCTGTTTATAAATAAAAATGTTTTGTCAACTATCAGCTGTTTATAAATAAAAATGTTTTGTCAACTATCAGCTGTTTATAAATAAAAATGTTTTGTCAACTATCAGCTGTTTATAAATAAAAATGTTTTGTCAACTATCAGCTGTTTATAAATAAAAATGTTTTGTCAACTATCAGCTGTTTATAAATAAAAATGTTTTGTCAACTATCAGCTGTTTATAAATGAAAATGTTTTGTCTACTATCAGCTATTTAATATATACTGCGTACTGCTTTATTTTGCTAATAAAAACATTGAATGATATTGTTTTAATTATTTAATCAGTTATTGAGCCAAATAAAATAATCTATCAAATGCAAATTCTTAAAAGACGCGATGCGAAGTTACATCTCCCGTCAAAAACAATGGGGCAAGTTTTTGATAAATGTGATCATGGTGTGATGCAAACAAATTAATGTAATATGAATTTTAACGCATGATAAAAATTTAAGATTAAAATGCACGTTTAGCTCAATATTGCAAGCAGACAATAGCATTGCACACCTATAGTATAGAATTTACAATTATCATATTTGTAACGGCATGAGCAACGTCATACTTTTTACGGAAATTATCTATATATATAAAACTAAGAGTGACAGTGACTGACTCATCACTAATTCTCCTACTTCCCATTGACATAGAGATTTGAAATTTGGTACATAGATAGAGTGTACCATAAATAGAAAAGTGCGGCCATTTTGATTTCGATATACGGCCGCCATATTGAATTATAGCCATCATCTCTGATTTATTCATCAGTAATTCTTCTATTTCCCATTGGCAGAGAGATCTGAAATTTGGTACACAGATAGAGTGTACCATAAGTAGAAAAGTGCGGCCATTTTGATTTCGATATATGGCCACCATATTGAATTATAGCCACCATCTTGGATTTATTCACATTCTATTATCTCAGCTTCAAGCGGCCCTAGAGATCTAAAATTTGGTACATAGACTTATGGCAGCTAAAAGAGAAAATTAAAGGTAATATCACTTCAACATATAACCGCCATATTTAATTACAACCACCATAACATTGACAGCAAAAATAAATTCTGAAAAATTAAAAAAA
>KZ654446.1:6054-22498 GCA_001010745.2 Gerris buenoi
ATGAAAATATTTTTATTTTTATTTTCAACCCTTTATCCCTAAAGACTCAACATTAAGAAGATTTGACAAATTATAATTATTATTAACACCGGGAAACAGACAAAGAAAAATAGACTCCAGTGCCGGGACTCGAACCACGGGCAAAAAAATATTTATTTTCATTTGCATGCACTAAAATGTCCGATTAAACCTTTAATTTTATAACTCTTTATTTGCAAATTGAACTTTGAAGGAATAGTGCCAATAAGACGCCTCTCTGTTAAAGTCATGCCAATATAATCACGGTGTTAGGATCGCTCGTCTTTACGCATCTATATACGAAGGTCGATTAAACATTTTAAACATACGTGATAATTATATATGTTGTAAGGTAAAAGAGCAATTGTCGGCTTACATTTTCCGCGAGGGTGACTGTATTGTCTTCTATTACGATCCTGTACAGTGTAGAATTGAAACCGTCTGCCTGAAACAGATTTCAAAGCGATAAGTCGAAGTATTCGCACTAGTGTCGGGAAACACTAGTGTCGTTAGAAGGCCGACACGGCGCTTCCGTCGAGAGATTACCTCGTCACACAGTGCGACGCAACCGCTCACCAGGGTCCAAACTTCGTGACATCTAAAAATTATTTTTACTAATAGAAGAGCTACGAATCCGAGCTTAAGTCTCAACCGTCCTTCCGTTTCGGGATGCCAAGCCGTCGGCAGGATTTCAAGGATCAGGTACGTGTTGGACGTTATCATGATGAAGTTCTGGAGGCAGAGGAGGAGGACGTGCAGTGAGAACACGGCGCCCACAGCCTCCCCCGCGTCCACCAGTCTCGAGTAACGGGACAACGCGTCTTCTATCGACTTGGTGTCTGAATTCCTTCCGTCGCCTCCCAATCTAAGCTTTAAAACCTGGAATCGCCTCGCTAACGTTTTCAAAAAATAAACGAAACGCATCTGCATGCAGAGCGACGTGAACCAGAGCGTTATAATAGAACCGCAGGAGAATATCTCGAACCGGTCGTAGTCGTTCAACCCCACGCGGATCTCCAGCGATATCATCGATACGAACAGAACCGATCTCGTCACCACCTCTTTACGGTAGTCCACGTCGACTCGATCGTCGTCGGACGAAGACTGCCGAGACGTTTCGACGATCTTGCTGTTTTTCGACGAGAAGACCTCTTCTACGTAGGATCCGTCCACCAGTATCCGGACGAACGAGACGGAGAAAACGACGCTTTGAAGTACGCCTTGAAACTTCATGATCCTAGAAAAATACAGACTGGCCGATTCGGTAAACGGAAGATACGCTTCGTCGACCTGGAACTCGGACAAAACGCCGGCGAGTAACAGCAAAGAATCCGCTAACAACAACGCAAAAACCAATTTAATACACATTTCTAAATTCATTTTCACCGAAATCTCTCGACTTGTTATTCGATTAAATTTCTGTTCACACTGTTAGAGTTGACGATGTCGGTAAAACGTGCGAATAGCAATGCAAAGACTGGGTACTAAAATTAATTTGTACTAAAAGAAGGAATGGAACGGGGTGCTGCCGGGTACTCGAGCGGAGTCTATAAACCCTCGAATATCCACGGGCGCGTCGTAACACCGAGTGGATTCACTTGGCCGAGAAGTCCTGTCCCACTTGCTTCTCCAGCTTGTCCAAGTGTGCGAGTCAAGTGTTTATTCGACCGTGAGAAGAGTTCGGACATGTCGGCGTGTCCACAGACCTCGAGCGCCACCGTAACTACTGCGAACCCATCCAAAACAAGAGAACGGTAAGGTGGTTTTGGTGATTCGGAACGTACAACCGTTTAACTACAGAACGCCTCCGGTTTAATAATAATTATACGAATGATTACCTGATTATACCTGACAATATTCATTTCGACCGTCCTTAAGAACGACAAACCTCTTCAGCGATAACATTAGATAACAACTCAATCGTCCAAATGGGAAGCAATCGAGTGAGACGGGTTCGATTTTTAAGGTGCTTAGTTACAATTCTCTATTACAGACGTCAGTAGTGACCTCATAGAGGCGGAACAAGTAAAAGAGAGCGGGCCCTCAGGCAACCTTGCTCATAATAACAACTGCAGCTGCGTAGTGGCCACTGTCTCGCTCACTGAGTGTTTCCAGGGAAAGTAACTTGTCTTGTGATGAAGGTCAACAAGTAAAGCTAGCAAATAGCAAACACTATTACTTGTCCGATAAATCAGTATGTCATAAACCAGAAATAAAATTCACTCCGGCTTGTTAAAACCGGTCTGTATTTTATTTGTGGCTTATAACAATATCAATATACCGATCGTTAAAACCTTTAGTTGGTTGTGAATAAAATACCCTAAAATAAATAACCCCTGAATAAATACCCTAAAATCTCAGTCGGAGCTAAAAACTCACCTAATGTTACCATTGCAGTTGCGTAGAGTTTGGGTGAAAGCAACACTGCTCTTTCTTAACACCCTAAACACGATCAAACATGTTGACTGTGTACGGGGGCCTCAAGAGATATGGGTGGAAGGTGAAAACCTTGAGATTAGCAAGTATCTCGTGATATGGGAACCGTTTTAGTCCTATCCAAATGGTTCTACAGTTGTTATCCACGTGGACACTGCTGCAGTCCGGTCCAAATGGTTCTACAGTTATCCACGTGGACACTGCTGCAGTCCGGTCCAAATGGTTCTACAGTTATCCACGTGGACACTGCTGCAGTCCGGTCCAAATGGTTCTACAGTTATCCACGTGGACACTGCTGCAGTCCGGTCCAAATGGNATACAGACAGACGTTTAACATATTACATACAGACAGACGTTTAACATATTACATGCAGTCAGACGTTTAACATATTACATCCGGACAGACGTTTAACATATTACATACAGACAGTCGTTTAATTAGTAAGACAAATATTTTATCTACGATTGATACGAAATATAAACATTGCATCTCTGTTTAGATGCGTAGAAAGTGATTCTTTACGTACTTGTATTCATCGCGCATGCGCGTCTCATAATTCGGAAGAATTCCTCTTTACCACCCTAGGGCGGTAAAGAAGAAGAATTCTTCACCTTTACGCCCGATTAGCGAGTTTGTTTACATTTATCATATCTAATTTGATGTTTTTTTAATAAAAGTAACTGTTTGTATCGAGTTTTTTGTGAAAATCAATGAGTGATTTAAGTGATTATGACGAATATGAGGAAAATAATAATACGCCTTCCGAGATAATTAATTCGTCTCAAAATAAAACTGATGAATTAATGTCATCTTTATCAAAAGAGAAATACGAACTTGCATACAAGAAGTTTTTTTTCTGTATTTATTATAAACATCCAACATTCCTAGATCGTAGCTAAAATACGGTAAGCAACTCGTACGAAAAAGGCATTTTGCTTTGCTCGACTGGTTTTACTACCCGCGCTGTCGCTCGGGTGCAAACTCCACACTCGCATGCAAAAGGCTACTTTCCGCACTCGACGCGTAATGTACTATTAAAAAACCTTCAAAAGCATAAAAAAATTAAATAATTCCAAGAATTATAATTGAATAATCGGAAGCCAGGAGTTTAGTGTCCAACTTGTGTTAGAATTGGGTCAGACGCCTCGGCAGACAAAAAATATAAAACATGTTGATAAGCTTTAGTTTTCTGCGCTGNTTTTGGTGATTCGGAACGTACAACCGTTTAACTACAGAACGCCTCCGGTTTAATAATAATTATACGAATGATTACCTGATTATACCTGACAATATTCATTTCGACCGTCCTTAAGAACGACAAACCTCTTCAGCGATAACATTAGATAACAACTCAATCGTCCAAATGGGAAGCAATCGAGTGAGACGGGTTCGATTTTTAAGGTGCTTAGTTACAATTCTCTATTACAGACGTCAGTAGTGACCTCATAGAGGCGGAACAAGTAAAAGAGAGCGGGCCCTCAGGCAACCTTGCTCATAATAACAACTGCAGCTGCGTAGTGGCCACTGTCTCGCTCACTGAGTGTTTCCAGGGAAAGTAACTTGTCTTGTGATGAAGGTCAACAAGTAAAGCTAGCAAATAGCAAACACTATTACTTGTCCGATAAATCAGTATGTCATAAACCAGAAATAAAATTCACTCCGGCTTGTTAAAACCGGTCTGTATTTTATTTGTGGCTTATAACAATATCAATATACCGATCGTTAAAACCTTTAGTTGGTTGTGAATAAAATACCCTAAAATAAATAACCCCTGAATAAATACCCTAAAATCTCAGTCGGAGCTAAAAACTCACCTAATGTTACCATTGCAGTTGCGTAGAGTTTGGGTGAAAGCAACACTGCTCTTTCTTAACACCCTAAACACGATCAAACATGTTGACTGTGTACGGGGGCCTCAAGAGATATGGGTGGAAGGTGAAAACCTTGAGATTAGCAAGTATCTCGTGATATGGGAACCGTTTTAGTCCTATCCAAATGGTTCTACAGTTGTTATCCACGTGGACACTGCTGCAGTCCGGTCCAAATGGTTCTACAGTTATCCACGTGGACACTGCTGCAGTCCGGTCCAAATGGTTCTACAGTTATCCACGTGGACACTGCTGCAGTCCGGTCCAAATGGTTCTACAGTTATCCACGTGGACACTGCTGCAGTCCGGTCCAAATGGTTCTACAGTTATCCACGTGGACACTGCTGCAGTCCGGTCCAAATGGTTCTACAGTTATCCACGTGGACACTGCTGCAGTCCGGTCCAAATGGTTCTACAGTTATCCACGTGGACACTGCTGCAGTCCGGTCCAAATGGTTCTACAGTTATCCACGTGGACACTGCTGCAGTCCGGTCCAAATGGTTCTACAGTTATCCACGTGGACACTGCTGCAGTCCGGTCCAAATGGTTCTACAGTTATCCACGTGGACACTGCTGCAGTCCGGTCCAAATGGTTCTACAGTTATCCACGTGGACACTGCTGCAGTCCGGTCCAAATGGTTCTACAGTTATCCACGTGGACACTGCTGCAGTCCGGTCCAAATGGTTCTACAGTTATCCACGTGGACACTGCTGCAGTCCGGTCCAAATGGTTCTACAGTTATCCACGTGGACACTGCTGCAGTCCGGTCCAAATGGTTCTACAGTTATCCACGTGGACACTGCTGCAGTCCGGTCCAAATGGTTCTACAGTTATCCACGTGGACACTGCTGCAGTCCGGTCCAAATGGTTCTACAGTTATCCACGTGGACACTGCTGCAGTCCGGTCCAAATGGTTCTACAGTTATCCACGTGGACACTGCTGCAGTCCGGTCCAAATGGTTCTACAGTTATCCACGTGGACACTGCTGCAGTCCGGTCCAAATGGTTCTACAGTTATCCACGTGGACACTGCTGCAGTCCGGTCCAAATGGTTCTACAGTTATCCACGTGGACACTGCTGCAGTCCGGTCCAAATGGTTCTACAGTTATCCACGTGGACACTGCTGCAGTCCGGTCCAAATGGTTCTACAGTTATCCACGTGGACACTGCTGCAGTCCGGTCCAAATGGTTCTACAGTTATCCACGTGGACACTGCTGCAGTCCGGTCCAAATGGTTCTACAGTTATCCACGTGGACACTGCTGCAGTCCGGTCCAAATGGTTCTACAGTTATCCACGTGGACACTGCTGCAGTCCGGTCCAAATGGTTCTACAGTTATCCACGTGGACACTGCTGCAGTCCGGTCCAAATGGTTCTACAGTTATCCACGTGGACACTGCTGCAGTCCGGTCCAAATGGTTCTACAGTTATCCACGTGGACACTGCTGCAGTCCGGTCCAAATGGTTCTACAGTTATCCACGTGGACACTGCTGCAGTCCGGTCCAAATGGTTCTACAGTTATCCACGTGGACACTGCTGCAGTCCGGTCCAAATGGTTCTACAGTTATCCACGTGGACACTGCTGCAGTCCGGTCCAAATGGTTCTACAGTTATCCACGTGGACACTGCTGCAGTCCGGTCCAAATGGTTCTACAGTTATCCACGTGGACACTGCTGCAGTCCGGTCCAAATGGTTCTACAGTTATCCACGTGGACACTGCTGCAGTCCGGTCCAAATGGTTCTACAGTTATCCACGTNCCCCCCCCCCCTTACTAATACTAGTTTCATGTTCACGATACCAACGAAACCCTTTTTGCGTGAGACCTCACGCATAAACAATTTTTATTAATATCAAAGTTATTTTTATGTGATCAACCACTCTACATATTTGGCCTTGGGGCGAATGTTTAGTGAGAAAACCCAACTGTCGGTTCGGTGATATTTCCCTGTCAGTTACTAAGCTGATAATCCTTATTTGAACAATGTGACAGAAACTTAACATGGCATTAAGGACGTACTGAGAAGCGATTTGTTCCGTCCCGTCAGGTGCCAGACTTTATACTTGAGCCAAGGTGAAGTTGTGTCTAATTAGGACTTGACTGCGAGGTAAGCATCAAGGTCGTGCTTAGACCCAGGTCTGGGCTGATCTGTTTTCCTTCAATAGTTTACTAAACTCGACAATAAAAACCGGTAATCTGTGTCGTATTTATTATAATTATAATTATCGTGTACCCGCAGCGAGTAGATCAACAGGTTATACTAATGACTGCCTCGCGCCCAAGCCCGACTCGAGTTTCCGCATTTCGCTACTAATTATCGATTGTTAAAATGTAATTTTCAGTTGGCTTTACTGTCGTAGAATCATACTCTACAGAGAGTATAGTGCCATAATCGTCACTTCTCGTATTTTATATCCGCCGTGCGATAATGACGTTGTAATGTAAACATAATGTGTACAACACATCTGTACAACGATAAAGCAGTTCAAGCCATCGATAATTCCCAGAGAGGCATTCGGTATCTCACTTCCGATTTTCAAGCTTATAGTTAGGGAATCCAATCCCGGATTTCGGGACTGTAAAAACGAATCCCGGGATCCCGGGATTGGCCAAATTCCAACTAGACTTATAAAAAGCCTAAAAGTATGTAGTTATGATGTATTATTATTTATTTAAATATTATAACAAAATAAGCCATAGTTATTTAGCATTTCTTTTGTTTTTTAAAAAAATTGATAAACATTAATGACACTAAAGAAGCAAAAAATGTACCTAATGAAAACAACTAATCATCCCGTAATACGTTTTAGCAACAAACAAAACTCTGCATACTTGAAATGTTCTTAAAAATATGCTGTTTAGGTTTTAAAATTATTTGAATTTACAAAACTTAACAAAATTGAGCCATTTCTTTTCTTATGGTACTTAGAAGGTCAGTTTTCGTCTGTATTCCAGGTTCATACTTTTTCCAACAGTTTTTACAACAGTTTTCATACTTTTTTCAATTTCTTGATTTAAAAGTTATGTAAGTGTAGCTGGAGCTGGATAAATACTTTCCTCTCTCTTAATACTTCCTACAGTCCACACCGCGCAGTCAACAAATCTCAGAAGTCTGTATACTCTTACTACGCTACTAAGTGCATTGTACATTCGTCTTCCTGATTAATATTATTGTTTATTCAATTCATTTGTATGATTGTTTATTTATTTACTTCTTAGAAATAAATAAATTATGTTATTTATTTAAAAAATCAATTATTATTTTTATTAAACAGTACTTGTACCAGCCAAAATACCTTAAAAAGTAAAAATTTTCAAATCCCGAAATCCCGGGATTGTTACTTTACAATCCCGGGATTGTCGTAGGGGTAAATCGGCTCGGGATAAAGGTATTCGGGATCCCGGGATTGGATTCCCTAGTTATAGTATAGACCAAATTGTTCGGAAGATATTGCACCGTAATACGTTATATAAATAGCCTCCATCTTATAAATGAGAAGGTATTAGGATTAGGTGATAAAACCACGGCAGTATTTTGACGAGGGAGTGACAACACAACAAGGTCGACTGTTATGTATGGGGTAAATACGATATTTTAGTTAAAGATTAAGAGTATTCTAGTAGAGGTGGATATTCTAATCTAGATAAGGGGAGTTTGAACGTGTCGCTGTGTTAGTGTGTAAAGCTGTCGAATTACAACAACTGACGGCTGCTGCGGCTTCCTGTTCTAGTTGCATAACTTCACTCAGTGTAGCCACACAATGCTCATTATACACAGAGCGCCGCATCTCATTACCAACCAGTAATTACATTTAATTCCTCAACTAATAAAACAAAAAGAAACAAATCAATTAAAAGGATTTAGATAGCAAGTGAGAATTCATTTGTTTTCCGTTCAGAAATAAAAGGAAGAGGAAGACAGTAATTATGGCGCCGATATGGAGATACAGGAGCTCTTTAGTTTCCTTTAGTTCTAAACATAGATCGGTTCTGTATTATGGAGATACAGGAGCTCTTTAGTTTCCTTTAGTTCAAAACATAGATCAGTTCTGTATTATGGAGATACAGGAGCTCTTTAGTTTCCTTTAGTTCAAAACATAGATAGGTTCTGTATTATGGAGATACAGGAGCTCTTTAGTTTCCTTTAGTTCTAAACGTAGATCGGTTCTGTATTTGGGCGAACGTCGAGGATCGATCAATTAATTTCCTAGAGCTTCCGGACTCGGTAAGGCCTTGGAAAACCTGAACCGTAAAAAATAATGTATATAGTTAAAATACGTAACCGGTTAATTATACCGGTTATTATTAGATTTGTACCGGATTGAAATTGTCCGGTAATTACAATATCGTATACGATTTTACAAATGAGAGGTCCGATTAAATTATTAAAAACAGGGTTGACGATAAGTAGCGGCGACTCATTTTCTTAAAAGCGATAAAAAAGTTTCTTGTATCCGATAATTTCGACAGATTACATCGGTATTTTAATAGCTGTGTAGATTACATTGCTTCGGCCAAACACCGCATATTCCTAAAACTGAAACTAGCGAGTTAATAATAAAACGACAACTATATTTGTACGGCGTTACAAGGTCGTGTCCAGTTAAGCGCTAAACTAAACGTGTTCCATATAGGGATTTTCCCAACCTAAATTTTAAATTCAAGATGGAGGCTTTGATCGTTTTTAAAAGCTAAATCCTCTAACTTATTTATTCATATCTAAATTGTTGAACGATAGAATAGCCAAATTTCAAAGTGTCTCCTTTGATTATTTAGACGTCCGCGGGTTTAGCGCCGAGTTTACCCAAGGTAACCAAAGTCTTGCATCGTTTTAAAGAACAAACAAGTTTATATTTCGATCTGAAAACATTCCCGAAAATAAATCCGCTTCAGACATCTTTTTTTGTTCGTTTGAGTCTGACGAACAAACAAATTATCTTAATATCTGCTCGTCCGATTTTAATGAAAATTATCTGGTTTGTCGAAAATAGCCCGCAGCCCATACATAGGTGATTCATTAATGTCAAATGTCTGCACTCATAAAATATTACTAAATTGAATCGATACTTTCATTAATGTAAAAATAACGTGGCACGTAGTTTCCTCGCTTACACGTGGCGGCTATACACGTGATATACACGTGCTATACACGTGATATACACGTGCTATACACGTGCTATACACGTGCTATACACGTGATATACACGTGCTATACACGTGCTATACACGTGCTATACACGTGCTATACACGTGCTATACACGTGCTATACACGTGCTATACACGTGCTATACACGTGCTATACACGTGCTATACACGTGCTATACACGTGCTATACACGTGCTATACACGTGCTATACACGTGCTATACACGTGCTATACACGTGCTATACACGTGCTATACACGTGCTATACACGTGCTATACACGTGCTATACACGTGCTATACACGTGCTATACACGTGCTATACACGTGCTATACACGTGCTATACACGTGCTATACACGTGCTATACACGTGCTATACACGTGCTATACACGTGCTATACACGTGCTATACACGTGCTATACACGTGCTATACACGTGCTATACACGTGCTATACACGTGTTAATCCCTCTGTAGAAGAGAAACCGAAGACCGCAGAAGGTTTAAACTCCCATGGTACTAACAATGATCTAATTATGAACTATAGTTCGAATATAGAATGTATACATTTTAAGAAGGTCGAATAGTTACTAAGATATGTGTGTGTGCGTGTTCACAAAATTGTTGAACCAAAGACAGATCGATCGATGCGGGTCACTTTCATAAACCATAAAAGTTCCATAAAAGAAAAAAAAAAAACCATAAAAGATTTGAACTTATACGGGACCGACAAATGAACTAATTATGACCTCGCGTAGAAACTTCATTAAATTCGGACGAGTACTTTTCAAGATATGCTGGTATTGCTGGTTCGCAAAAAACACGTAACCGAGGAATTTCCCTGATGTCTAAAACGGATTTCTGTCTTGGAATTTTTGACATCGGAGTATTGGAGACGAAATATTTTCTAAAGCGGCATATATGGTTTAACTAGCCTTCACCCTGCTAATGCTAGGGATAAGTGGCTAGGGTTCCGTAACTCCGACAGTTTTTAAACTGCAGGTTTGAAATCCGGTACGACAATCTTACATTTAGTCGTGCCTCCCAGAATATTATATATTTATAATGTCGATAACCCATTTTCTGGGTCAGCAAACATTTCAAAAATTCTTAAAACGATGGAAATTTGTTCCTATTGTACTTCTTCATAAGGCAAATAATTTCCTAAGACTTTTCGTTTTAATATCTGCCGCCATTTTTAAAATATTTACACGCTATCGAACTTCAAAACATAAATGCATTAAATAATTTCGGAACTTTGTGAAAACCGCACCAAATATACCTCCCTATAACATAAAAAATATGCCTGTATTTCGACTAAATATCTGTAACCATTTTTGTTGACCATTGACCATTGAAACAATCTTGGCCTCCATTTATTTAAATCTCGAGGTGTATATTAAGAAGATATATGTGTTTGAATGGTTGTGTAAGGTGGCTGACAGTGAGATGTTTGTTTCAGACATGATGTGCTGGAGCAGTGTTGTGTTGGTAGCCCTGGTGGGGGCGGCCCACGGGTACGGCAGCGGGGCCCCCGTGGAAGTCTGCGAGGACCTGACGCCCCAGCACGGCGTACCCCCTCAGACCGGGCCCTTCCCTTACAACGTCAACCTGTCCAAGAGCAAGGTGAAGCCTGGTGAATCCGTCGACGTCACCATCAGCGGAAGGAACAACCTCAAGTTCAAGGGTTACATCGTCCAGGCGAGGGTCGGCTCGCAGCCCGTCGGACAGTTCAAGGGAGACAATGTCATCAGCTGCAAGGGAGGCTCCAAGGTAAGAACCGTCTCCCAATAAATATCTCACCTTTTACTTTCTACGCATTATATAATATGTAGATAAAGTTAAAGTATTTTCATCGTTCAAAACTTGGCGATTTTGTGGAATTTATATGTTATTATAAGGTACAGTCCAAAATGTTTGCATTTAAAATATCTGAGCAATTGCTTAGAGCCTTAACTACCGCATTTCCATCAAATTTTAATTTGATACGTTTAATTTACCGAGAAATCATACTCGAAGGCAAAATGGAGAAAAAATTTTAGCCAGGAGAACATGTACCTAACTAGGAGAACATTTTACCGTGGTAATCAAATGAAAACACCAAGAAAAGTTATCATGTTCACGTGTTTGAGAAACATTGATACGAGTTGTATCTGACTCACTGTTTTCTGAAAACAATAGCTTCAAGACAACAAATCCCTTTTCCCTTATAAACATAGTTTCAAGTTTGTACCAACAAACTACCCAACACTAACTCATGCATAACATTGTTTCAAGTTTGTACCAACAAACTACCCAACACTAATTCTTGCATCACATAGTTTCAAGTTGTAACCAACAAACTACCCAACACTAACACTTGTATAACATAGTTTCAAGTTGTAACCAACAAACTACCCAACACTAATTCTTGCATAACATAGTTTTCGAAGGAAGCTGTTAACTAGTATTTTTTTAGCCAACTTGAAGTTTTAACATTGCTGCGTTAAGCATAATATATTGTTGCAACCATTCTGTTTTATTAACAGTGAATTTTGAAAAGTTTGAATTCGTAAAAAAAAAATTTAATAATGAGGTATATCATAGAAGAGGTGTAGTTCCAAACAACGTCTTCACACAAAATAATTGTATTTGTAACAATTTTCCGGTTTCGGTTGTTTTAATGCATTCTTCTTCAGATAATCTGTGTAGTAGGGTGGGGCGAAAAAACAAATTTTTTAAATTTCAATTTCTAATAGCGCGGAAAACTTGCGCATCAATATCCTAATAATGGGAAAAATAAAATAAAAAATTATTATTAATTTTTGAAATCGCGCAAAGGGCTTAAAGTTTTGAAAAAAAGAAAAAAAAAATGGTCATTTTTGAAAACATGAAAACAAATTATATATAGTTAATTTTATTTATAATTGTGAAAAAGCTGTTCTTTGTAGTTATCTAAATACAAGAAAAATACTTTTTAGACCCTTAGCCGTACATTTGAAATCGCAAAAAAATGCTACAAATACCTCTTATTTGACAAAAAATAGTAATATTTTTGACTGTCTGAGGTAATGCAAAGTATTTATTTAACGCGTTGCAGTTTTTAATTTGGTTCTTGCAAGTGACCAAACAAACAAACAGCAAGTGAACCTAACAAATGTATAAAAGGAAAAAACACGATATTGTAGCTCTCCGTCCATTACAAGATGGGCTGCAATGAGCCAGGACTCATCTCGTAGAGGTTGCTGCAAGTCGCGAATCCAACCAATTTGGGTGCTATTTCCACTAAAGACCCTTTGAATCTAGACTTCAATACAACTTTTGGCATCAGAGACCTTTATTTTAAAGTTGACCAACAATAAAACCACCTTGATTTTCATGTTCATGTCCGTAAACTTAGTCAGCAGCCTCTGTCACAAGTTTTACACAGAGGAGGGTTTGTTGTGACACTGATGTCTTGTCACGTTGTTAAGAGGAAGGTTTAATTATAGTTAGAAATACAAATGCACAAACACGGTTGGTTAAGTTTGTTTTTGTTGTTTCAGAACTCTGCCACCCACAGCAGCGCTGCAGAGAAGTCCCAAGTGAAGCTCACCTGGACGGCTCCTCCCGGCCTCAAGGAAACCGTCGTCTTCCAGTAAGATCACGTTTCTCTTCTTCATTCAAACCTCTGTCAATTACATAGAAATATGTGTTTACACAACAGAGAGAATATAAAAGTCATCTGCTTTGCTGCGTTTGTTTTCGGTTATGTCTTGATTTGCTCTTTCATTTTTCGAGGCGTCTGAACCCAATTCAGCGCACATATTTATCATATATACCACTGGATACACATATACATATTTATTACTGGTAAAAATACCGCCGCAGTTTTCTCCTCAAATACTCAAATATTTTAAAGATGGCGGCCATTTTTAGAATCACTAAACGAGCTTAGAGAGTTTTCTTGGATCATATATACTTGCACCGTCCTTGGGATTTTTTCCGCTAGTACAATTCAATGTTGCGGAACATTTTGTGCCATTTCGCTGCATCTTCAGAACCACATGAACTGAACCACTTTAGAACGAAACAGGGGAAATTAGTGACTTATTGTCATACAGTAATTTTACAATTCAACTTGTAAATTCAAGATGGCGCATATTATCATGTAATTTGTTTAGGTTCCCGATCCATTCTTACTAGGAAATGGCTTCTTAACATTCACATGTCGACATGAACTTCTCGGAGGTGGAAGAGGATTAAAAAGAGTTTGAGGGGTGAGAA
Organism: Gerris buenoi; assembly: GCA_001010745.2. Lineage (NCBI taxonomy): Eukaryota > Metazoa > Arthropoda > Insecta > Hemiptera > Gerridae > Gerris > Gerris buenoi. The sequence goes on from KZ654446.1 coordinate 19,770, forward strand.
AGAAGGTGTTAAGTTCTGCTGAAACATTACTTGAATGAAGCGTTAAGTTCTGCTCAAACATTCCTTGAAGGAAGCGTTAAGTTCTGCTGAAACATTACTTAAAGGAAGCGTTAAGTTCTGCTGAAACATTCCTTGAAGGAAGCGTTAAGTTCTGCTGAAACATTACTTGAAGGAAGCGTTAAGTTCTGCTGAAACATTCCTTGAAGGAAGCGTTAAGTTCTGCTGAAACATTCCTTGAAGGAAGCGTTAAGTTCTGCTGAAACATTCCTTGAAGGAAGCGTTAAGTTCTGCTGAAACATTCCTTGAAGGAAGCGTTAAGTTCTGCTGAAACATTCCTTGAAGGAAGCGTTAAGTTCTGCTGAAACATTCCTTGAAGGAAGCGTTAAGTTCTGCTGAAACATTCCTTGAAGGAAGCGTTAAGTTCTGCTGAAACATTCCTTGAAGGAAGCGTTAAGTTCTGCTGAAACATTCCTTGAAGGAAGCGTTAAGTTCTGCTGAAACATTCCTTGAAGGAAGCGTTAAGTTCTGCTGAAACATTCCTTGAAGGAAGCGTTAAGTTCTGCTGAAACATTCCTTGAAGGAAGCGTTAAGTTCTGCTGAAACATTCCTTGAAGGAAGCGTTAAGTTCTGCTGAAACATTCCTTGAAGGAAGCGTTAAGTTCTGCTGAAACATTCCTTGAAGGAAGCGTTAAGTTCTGCTGAAACATTCCTTGAAGGAAGCGTTAAGTTCTGCTGAAACATTCCTTGAAGGAAGCGTTAAGTTCTGCTGAAACATTCCTTGAAGGAAGCGTTAAGTTCTGCTGAAACATTCCTTGAAGGAAGCGTTAAGTTCTGCTGAAACATTCCTTGAAGGAAGCGTTAAGTTCTGCTGAAACATTCCTTGAAGGAAGCGTTAAGTTCTGCTGAAACATTCCTTGAAGGAAGCGTTAAGTTCTGCTGAAACATTCCTTGAAGGAAGCGTTAAGTTCTGCTGAAACATTCCTTGAAGGAAGCGTTAAGTTCTGCTGAAACATTCCTTGAAGGAAGCGTTAAGTTCTGCTGAAACATTCCTTGAAGGAAGCGTTAAGTTCTGCTGAAACATTCCTTGAAGGAAGCGTTAAGTTCTGCTGAAACATTTCTTGAAAGAAGCGTTAAGTTCTGCTGAAACATTTCTTGAAGGAAGCGTTATGTTCTGCTGAAACAATCCTTGAAGCTTGGAGAAGATTCTTCTCCAGCAAGTCCTTCCTGAACAGTAGAAATAAAGATACGGGAAAGAGAAGAAAAGCGGCTTTATTTTTTATGATAAATTGTTATGTTAATGATATATTTTGATTAAATGTGTTCGATAATAATTAAATTTACATACGAAAACTTGAAAACTACCAAAACGAAAATATTGGGCAAAGTAAATATTATGAACTCTTATATGAGAAAGTTTTTGTGATTTCTTCTTTATTCGTTCCAGCAGCTTCCCGTTTATTTGAAATTCCGAAAAATATGAACATTGAGCGGGGAACCCGTTTTGCGAATTGAATTCAGGCCGTGTGGTCACCCGTCCAACTACTAGCCTCGCTCGATGAATCCCATTGAGAGCCGCCCGCTCTCTTCTACTCACTGTCTTAGTCAAGCTATGTGGCACCGGTAGCCGGTTTGGCTGACGCACTTCACTCTGACGCACTTCACTCCCGTCTTGCAACGTTTGGCTGACGCACTTCACTCCCGTCTTGCAACGTTTGGCTGACGCACTTCACTCCTGTCTTGCAACGTTATAATTAATATTTTTCTAATCTCGGCACTGATAATAATAACTTTATAGTGACTGAAAGCTGCTCTGAATTTTATTAATTATATTCTACGAGGAGAGACTTTATCTGTTAACAATTTAATGATAATATTCGGTTTCGTATTTGTATTTGTATTAAAGGAGTTTGTTTTTGTTACAGCGTGACTGTGGCGAAGAACGGAGGAGAATACTGGGTAGACCAGCTGTCCCGCGCCCTCACCGTCCAATAGGAACATCAGATAAACAAAACACCGTCATCTCAGTTCCTCTTGTATACTGGGTCTCCCCACGCTTCGTTCCTTAGAAATTACCTTTAGAAAAACATATTGATATACATGATGTGCATGATACATGACGTGTATGATACATGATGTGTATGATACATGATGAGTATGATACATGACGTGTATGATACATGACGTGTATGATACATGACGTGTATGATACATGACGTGTATGATACATGACGTGTATGATACATGACGTGTATATAACCGAGACCACAAACAGGAAACAAGTGTGGGGAGTCTCAGCGAGTCACTAACACATCACCAGTTGCTTCCAACGCGAATGGGAAACCACTTAGTATTACAATTTTTTATCTATATATTCATATGTGTAACATTAAAATTAAAATAAATTAATAAGAAACATTTTTTTTTTTATTAATAACCTTGTGAGATATGTTAAACATATAATAATGAAAGCTCAACGACTTGCAACTGATATAACTGCTAAAAAGCAATAATGAAAGCAAGTTTCTAAAAGTGATATTTGTCCGATTGACTGAGGTAAAAAAGTAACATTATCTTTGCAGAAAAGCCACTGTTACACTAACAGGCCACCACAATAAATCCTCTGTGACACTTACTAGCCATCACAAGTAATCCTCTGTGACACTTACTAGCCATCACAAGTAATCCTCTGTGACACTTACTAGCCATCACAAGTAATCCTCTGTGACACT
>KZ654450.1:0-11169 GCA_001010745.2 Gerris buenoi
ACTTAACAACAGACACAAATATGAAAAATACTGGGTATTTGCACGGCCTATTGTCGGTGAAAACTGATTTTCCTCCTTAAACGTGGTTTGATTTCGCAACTCGAGTCGCGGTAGTGTGAAGATGAAGGGAGACATGAGTCGCACAGTTTCCTAGTCTCCTGGTTGCAAGACAGCTCGAAACGTGATTTGCGTTTCACCGTGTGAATAGGGCCTAAGAGTCCCGTTAAGAAGCTACCAGAAGGAAGTAACTAATCACAGAATAATGTGTTGTTTCCTTTTACAAGACAAGAATCTTAAAGGGCATTGAAAAGAATAAATGTTGTTGACATTATTATAAAAAGGTCATTGCCAACTTGCATTGAGGAAGTTAAGAATGTTTAATCAAGGTAAGAATGCACTTCTTGATGCAAATAAAGTAGAATCTCGGTATTTCGTATCCCGTTATATCATATATTCCGATAAATCGTACATTATTGCCAGTCCCTTGAAAAAATCNATGGTCATAGAGAATATCAAGTTAAAGGACTCTGGTTCGGCTCAAGAGGCACCTTACCTAAGTTTACAACCGATTTTTTTGAAGATGTTGGTATTGACAAAAAAGAATTGACGCGGATATCCGAATCTATTATTTTAGACTCTTTAGGTATCTTAAATAATCATATATATGGATAATAATTATCATTAACTTTATCTGACTATTTGTTTATTCCCTTTTAAACAAGCTTGTAAGTCTATTATATTTATATTATTTAAATTTCATGTTATTTTACTAAATTTACTAAGTGTACTAAAGTACTATACATTATATTTTGTAAATCTATTATTACTTCTTAGTGAATTATTGTCTGTAAGAGATTGATTAGTAAGCTGTGTACTAGCAATTCATTATAAATGAGCAGCCTCACAAATGTTTTGTTTAATAAATATATTGTGTTTCTCTCATTAAAATTCCAAGATTTTATGACCAATTAGAATTCCCAAAAGATTACTTATGATTTCAAGACTCATACATTGATTAATTGAAATATTTGTATTACCTCTTCGAGCCAGAATAGAGGAAACATTGCGTCAGGCATATTCCTGAGTATTTTGACACCTTTTAGTGGTTTCGACTGCAGATTTATCTGAACTCGTCTGTAGCCTTCCATCGGAACACCTGTTAGCTGAATAAACAAAATAAAATAATAATTAATCATTTGATTAATTCTTCGAATATTATAAAAAAGATAAGAAAGCTGTCTCAATTAATTTAGTATTAAATAAACTATTGCGTTTTTAAATATTTTTATAATCTGCAATATATGCCTGTACTTCTCATGCTGTCCTTACTTATATTAACCGATAAAGGTTTCCTTAATTGGAATAATGAATAAAATAACAATTAGAATTATTTATGATTAATTGGTATTCAATGAATACCTTCGCAACATACACATATAGCTAGGCTTTACGAGTACAGTGTGTTCATAGATTGAGTGTATACGTGGGGTAGTGGGGTGTAAATGGCAAAAAATATTTATGAGTTGAAATTTGAGCGATCTGATTTTGAGTTGATCAGGGAGTCAATCCTGCTGGCATTTAGGCCGTCAGCACACGGAGCAACTCAAAACAAACTTAACTGGAAACTTTAGTCATTTTGAATTGACTGAAAGCAAACCCAGTTTGTAATGAGTTGCTACGTGTGCGGAGGGCCTTAAACTAAGAAGTTGAAAAAATCAGTTCAATGAATTAATGTACAGGGTGTAGTTAGGATAAATTTTCAAAAAAAAAAAAAATCATGAGTACATTACCTTTTTGTTAAAAATATCAAAAAATGTTTACTTTATAATTTCACGCTTTGGTGGCGTTGGAACGTTGGTGGCCCCACTTTTGAATAACCTTTATATTATTTGTTCATTTATGTTTATAACATCGGCTTTTTCTAATAGATAATTAGGAATTAATAATTAGTGGTTTTGAAAAATAAAAGTTTGACAAAAAAAAATAAAAATAAAAAAATAAAATTAAAAATGGACTATATCTATATGTCATAATCATAACTTTTAATTTTGAACAACTTTTTAAGTTAATATTTTTGATAATTTTCTAAACACTTATCTAATGTTTTATAGTAAAACAATGTTACTTAACTGTTAACTGTGCATTAATTAATTTGACTAATTTTTTCATCTTCATAGTTTAAGTCTTTAAGACCAAGCAGGACTGATAACCAGAAGCTCAAATTTGAACTCCCACGTGCACTCAATCCGTGGACACACTGTGTATGTAGATAATGATTATTGNCTGAGAGAAATTGCTTGAGATTTATGTCGGAGATATATGTGTCTGACACTTCTCGCAATGCTTAAATTTGCAATAAATGTACGAAAAGTATAATAATCGGTGTTCACATCTGTTGTTATTGAAGTGTCGACACTTATAGCTGAGAGTAGAAACATAAATCTAAGACATAAATTTTTCGGTGTTTACTCTACTGAGATTTCTGTCTGACATAAATGTCATGCAAAAAATGTCAGGTGTAAACGAACCTTAACATCAAGCTAGAATTTTGAGTATAAGTTAATCTTTTGGTGTATTTTAAGTATATGTGGTCGGCTAAGTTCGTCAGCGGGGCATAGCTTGGCAATAGGGATCTGAAAACACAAAAAAAAAACAGTGGAGAGCGGCCATGTTGGTCTGTTATAATCTGTCAATAAATGTCAGGTGTAAACGCACCTTTATGCTAAAGACTAAAGTAAATAAGTGCAGTATAATTATAGAGGTAACAAAATTATAGAGAAAATTATAATGATATAGAGGTCAACAAAAATAGTTAAAATTAGATGTAAGTTATATCTTAAAGCGGCCATAACGTGTATGGCCATAACGTGTATGGCCATCNACTTAATTTTTGAAAAATTACGAAAAATAACTTAACTAAAACGGTTGAAGATATAAAATTGAAGTGTTGGGCTACCATACTCGTAATTTTAATTCTGACCAATGTACAGACAAAACTTTAATTTTATATTATATAGATATTGTTCTCCCTTGTCTCAATAAATGTATTGTATAAATTGCACTGGGAGCATTATACAAATTGTAACAATTTTGACTAATTTATTTGATATAACAAACAAATTAAAAAAAAAAAAAAAGCTTATTTCAAACTGAAATCAAGTTGATTCGGAGAATTTATGCGAATTATGCGTGTTGCGGAGATGTCGGAAAAAAAAAATAGACTGCCAAATTGTGTGGCACCTAGCTTCCTCGCATCCTATACGTACGTACTTTATTGATTTTATGCTTTTGCAAGCCACTATTGTCTAATTGGTTTAATTGTTTTCCCCGTTTTCTTTTGATCTGTCAACGTTGTTATGATTTTTCACACGAATAAAAGTATCAATTTAGCAAATTTTAAAGAGCGCGTATTGCGTATATATACCTTAGTCTAATTAACTATTATAGAACCGGGGGGGGGAATNATAATCATAACTTTTGATTTTGAACAACTTTTTAAGTTAATATTTTTGATAATTTTCTAAACACTTATCTAATGTTTTATAGTAAAACAATGTTACTTAACTGTTAACTGTGCATTAATTAATTTGACTAATTTTTTCATCTTCATAGTTTAAGTCTTTAAGACCAAGCAGGACTGATAACCAGAAGCTCAAATTTGAACTCCCACGTGCACTCAATCCGTGGACACACTGTGTATGTAGATAATGAGTATTGTAATATTTGCTGCAATGAAAAGGCATTTCAGTTATATTCAGAAACATACTGCCAATACTTAATTTTATTGGTAGTAAAGTAAAGAAATTAAATTAGATCAAAGAATCGATTTGTATATATAGTAAAGTGTCGCTAATCCGGATCTGATGGGGCCGAAAACTGTCCGGATCACTTCCATTCTGGATTAAACAGAATCATTTTCAAAATAATTAAATTTTATTGGTAGTAAAGTAAAGAAATTAAATTAGATCAAAGAATCGATTTGTATATATAGTAAAGTGTCGCTAATCCGGATTTGATGGGGCCGAAAACTGTCCGGATCACTTCCATTCTGGATTAAACAGAATCATTTTCAAAATAATTAAAATTTAGTCTCACCAAGGTTCACTTGTTATACCTGCAAATTGATTAGATAAAAAGCTCTTTCTTAAAAACTACCTAATAGTCCAGTTATTTTAGTCAAAAATATAGCTCCTGTTCCAAAAAAGTAGAAGCCAAATTTTTTTTTCTTTGATCGCTATATTTTGACCTTCTGAACAACATATTCAAAATCGGCAACGAGATCGTTGTCGCTTTAAAAGTTATTCAAAGACAAATTGGATTTTTTTAATATTTATTAGTTAAGGGATAAAAATATATTATATACAAAACAAATATAGCATTTGCATATTTNAGCAGCAGACGCAATTTTCAATTAATTTAGCTTGCAATATTGCATTGGTATAACCATATTCTCCTTGCAAATTCTTCAGCTCCGCCAACGTAAATTGACAATCGTCGTTATTTTCTAAGTAAGAGAAAACTTTGTTCATGTTCGTGGAAAATTTCAAAATGTCAAATGTTCGTGGAAAACAATCACAAATTTTTAAATCGAATGTTCTTTTTTTTCGTGAAGGACTGCATTGCGATGTAATAAGACTTCGACTTTTCACACTCGACATGCACTGTTACAGCGTTAACACTAGTTAAATTCCCTATATGTTCATCACCTCTTTTAAAACTTTTTTCCTTCTTTATTTTGCATACCACGGTCTACAGTCACTGTGAGACCGATTTTGACAAGTTCGTTACATATCAAAAAATGTTTCCCCATTACGCTTGTGGCAGTAACAATTACCTTTGTAAAATATAACACCCTAGAAACGAATATTTTTAAATNGAAGTGGAAAGGGTCCACCCGATAAACTGTGTACCATTTTTAAAAGAATTTGTTTTTTTAAAAATATCAGACATATTAAGAATTATAAGACATATTAAGAATTATTGTAACATATGCAATTTTGGGAACGAAGTTCCTTATGACACGTTATATGAACGCTATGGACAGTGAACGTTTAAAACAGTGAAAACAACGTTTTTACCGATATCATACGTTCCAATGTAACGATTTCAATAAAACTTCATCGTACGAGTATACAAAGTAACGAAGCATAATTGAACAGGCATGTAAAATTTAAACCTGGTACAAACAGAAGTTTTTGTGTAGTGAAGTCATACATTTTATAATAGTTGAAGAGATGTGTAGTGTAGTTGGTGGAGTAGTAAGAATGCAGGGTAACTCCCACACCACCCAGATTCTCTACTACTGAGAAAAAGCTAAGTGCCTCACTCATAGGCATACATTTATTTCATTTTTAATTTTTTGGTAGTATTCATACTACGAAAAGTTTATAAATTTTAATTTAAATCAAATTATAATTACTATTTACAANTCAGGTTTAAGTCCTTCAAATTTATTCTGATAAGAAGGATCCGCGTCCATGAAATGTGGCAGACTTATTACGACTGGTACATCTATAACAGTAAAAAATTAATAATTAAAATAATTACGATCAAAGAAGATTTTTTTAAATATTCTAACACGAAGTGGAAAGGGTCCACCCGATAAACTGTGTACCATTTTTAAAAGAATTTGTTCTTTTAAAAATATCAGACATATTAAGAATTATTGTAACATACAATTTTTGGAACGAAGTTCCTTATGAGACGTTATATGAACGCTATGGAGTGTTACCTAAACGTTTAAAACAGTGAAAACAACGTTTTTACCGATATCATACGTTCCAATGTAACGATTCCAATAAAACTTCATCATACGAGTATACAAAGTAACGAAGCATATTTGAACAGGCATGTAAAATTTAAACCTGGTACAAACAGAAGTTTTTGTGTAGTGAAGTCATACATATTATAATAATTGAAGAGATGTGTGGTCAGTGGAATAGTAAGAATACAGGGTGGCTCCCCTCACCATTAGATTCTCTATTCTTTACTACTGTGAGGAAGCTATGTGCCACACTAATTGGCATACTATTTATTTAATTACATTGGACTTAATTTTCAATATTTCTATTCACATTGTTTCCTTAATTATTACTTTTTTGTGACTATATTTAATAACGTTATCATTAACTCATTAATATAATGACTTTTAACACCATTATTGCATAATATTAAGGCTTGTACTATTAAATTACTTATTGCTTATAAAACTTATTAGTTATCAGTTTTCTTTAATTAACGAATAAAACTGTTGTTTTCTGTGTTTTTATCATAGTTTTTACATGAAGTGTTTTCTTTTCACAGATTTGGTTTGTAATTAGAAACGACGCCTCAGCCAGCAAGAGTGAGTTTTTTTTATGTTTAATTTATATTTTTTCTTCTTAATTTATCTATAAATTAATTATTTATAAATGATTAATTATGCAGGATGTCGCATAATTTATCCGCTATAGAGCAACAGGTGATACTGGAGATCAAAATAATAAGATTAAGTCAATGTAATGTGTTGGCAAATGTTAGTCGTTAAAAATATACGGGGTTTTAAAAGTGAAACAATTTTTGAAAAATTACGAAAAATAACTTAACTAAAACGGTTGAAGATATAAAATTGAAGTGTTGGGCTACCAAAATACTCGTAATTTTAATTCTGACCAATGTACAGACAAAACTTTAATTTTATATTAATAGATGGCTAAAACGAACTAAATAAAAATCAAACGTAAAACATATTATAATTTTATAATTGAAAAAATTGTCATCCTCGCGTCCTATTATAAAACGAATTCTCGCACAAATATAAAATAAATACGGTTGTTTGGATCTAGTTCGATTCCTAGTAGTATCACGTTTATTTTTATTCATTATAAATTTTGACAGGCGGTCGATATTAATATTGCACTATCCAAGGGTAATTTTTTGACAAACCATACAAATCTCTTCAAAGTTGTATGATTATTTCAAAGATANGAAATAAAGACTGAGGATGGCTCTAAGAAGGGCCGAAACGTTTCAAAGAACAATGAAATAATCAATTGTTAATTATTCACACCTGAAAATCCATTCAACTTAGTAACAAGTAATCGTATAAGGGTGTTTACAACGTAGCTAAATAATTATAATTTGATTTAAATTAAAAGTTATTCTTATCTTTGCTATGCTTTGAGTGTTATCTTTTGTTGAATGTATTTTCTTTTCTCTTTTAGCGTTGTAACTGAAAAATCTAAACGTATAAGTTTGTGGTTATTGTGAGGTCATAAAAATATGATTGATACAGAAAATTATAAACGGACGTATAACTGACCCCTGTGATCTTTACATAATTGTGCCTAGGGGCTGGCTGATACACGAGAATTGTTTTCTCAATCATTCAATCAATTTATATGAGTTTAATCGTGAAGCATGATCATTAAAATCATTTTAATACTGTTTACAGAATGTTTTATGTTTTGAAGATTATAAACAATACTGGGTTATTGTTTTCTTGCTCAATCGCTTAGCAATAAATACTTCTGAATTTGCCTTTGTGTGTGAATTATTCGTTTTATTTTGAGTAAACAACTAAGGGAAAAACATAATAATAATATTAATATGGCTGCTGGCTGAATCATTTATTAATGGCAACATGAATAGTGTTAATCCCTTTCATCAATCATCTTAAAATATATATTTTTTACAATTAATTTAATATTTGAAGTAGTTTAAATTAATTTCAGAAGTTTAAATTTATCCTTAACTTAAACCCGGGCGCAAATTGAGACTCAGTGTAGGGCAGTACAGTTTTTTACTTTTCCTCACTACCTATGGTAGGAAAAGTATTTTTTTTTTTTTTTTTTTTTTTTTTAAAACCGAATACTTGTAACCGCAACCGTGTCCATTATCCGTATGTTCTAGATACCGACTGCGCCAATTGTAATATATACATATAAGGATATATTAGTTGAAAATCAAGTTTATTAACAACTGACAAACTTATGTCAACAAAACTAAACAAGTCAATTATTTACAAATGTCAATATACTACAGTATAATTAACTATTAAGACAAAGGAATATTAAATATCTGCTAAGAACTGTACAATTATTCATTGTCCTACGGTTTTCAAGATAAGATTTAGCATTACTCAAGCGATAAGACGTTATAAGTCTTAGGGAGACAAACACAAAAACCATTGAGACTTTTGTTGGGCTACTATTGATTAGAACCAAGGGGGGGGGGNATAAAAAGTAATAAAATAATATTTTTTAGGAAAAATGTTTTACAGCTTTAACGTTATTTATTATATGTGTACACTGACACGCAATAAGAGTTAATAAAATTATGGTTATTAATAAATAAAGACCATCAATTCGATTATAAGTTTATATTTCGTGATGAGAATACAATTTGGTCAAAATAAATCGCATGGATCAACAGAACAACGTCGGAATATACATTGTCATGTACCTACAGGTATTAATTATTATTATTTAAAGTTATTTTTTCCCCTCCCCTGTAAAATTCCATTAATAACATTGAAATTAATTCGTTATTCCTCCATAAAAATGAATTAAGGGTTCAGAATAAGTTAGTTATTTAGGCTCTTCTTTAGATTGTTACTCCCCTTATGAAAAAGGGTCTTTTCTGTTAGCCCCCCCCCCTCCCACTCCTACCGGGTGCTTTTTCGCATATACAGGGNAAGGGATTTTTTTAAATATTTCTGTTTGTGCAGACGCCTGGAGCCTAAACTACAGGCCAAATTTTCACGAAATTTGATATACATGTTTATAAAAATCATATCTCGCGGCGAAATCGAGAAATTTATTTTAACTTTAAATTTGTGGGTGCTGGTGCTACCCCCCAAAAACTCTGAAAAATCGTGAAAAAATTAATTTCTTGAAAACGGTTCCGACGATTTTAATAAAAAAAAACATAAAATGTAGTCCATTTATCTATTACGAATCTAACGATATAAGTTGTCTTCCCGGGAAAAATCCAGTTCCTGATAAAATAGCTTCCTAGAAAATAGGAGAGAGGCCGGGTTCGATTCCCCGCTGAGAAGTTATTTTTATGTTACATTTTAATAAAATGTTCAATAATAGTTAAATTTACCAACGAAAAATAATAAACACTGGACTAAGTAATTAAGATCTCTTGTATAAGAAAGCTTGTCTTAGTGGTCTCGGACCGATTTTTTATTTTTTATTTTTTTTTTCTAACTGTAGAAATACACGAAACCCCAAGATTTGATATATGTATAGAGTCGAGCAGTACTGCGCTATACGTGGTCTGCCCGTCAGTAATGGATCTGGCGCCTCCGTCCGCGCGGTTTGAAAAAAAAACCGCAAAAACATGTCGGAAAAAAGCCTGCGTCTTAGTAGGTTTGGCCTGAAATTGCGTCATAAAAAGTAATAAAATAATATTTTTTAGGAAAAATGTTTTACAGCTTTAACGTTATTTATTATATGTGTACACTGACACGCAATAAGAGTTAATAAAATTATGGTTATTAATAAATAAAGACCATTATAAGATAACGAATAAAACACTAATTCAAGATAACATTATAATATAACAAACTCAGAATCTGACATCAAAACATCCCAATGACAGGTCTGTCTAAACAATAACAAAACATAATTTCCTAACATTACATTTCTCCCTCCCCGGGTTTTCTGGGGTTGTGGAGAGGTCTAGAAGCGAGGTCTTCAGCTAGATGGTTCTGCGTTAGATCTAGTCCTTCATCAGACGCTCCTTCTCTCTTCCTTAGCTGATCAGCATGCTTCTTTCTTTTCTCGCCTCCCACTAAAACTTCATACGACCATTCCCCGGTGCGCCTTTCAATCTCACCTGCCTTCCATCCTCCTCCCACTTCGTTATGCACCCACACTGCATCTCCTGAAGAGAATTCCCTTACACGGCTCTTTCGGTCGTGATACAGCTTCTGTTTCCACGTTAACCATTCCATTTTGTCACGTACATCTGGTTTCAGCCTGTCTAAAGACGTAGGCAGTCTGCGTCCCATAAACATCTCCGCTGGACTTCGACCAGTGCTTGCATGGGGGCTATTACGATAAGACATCATCACTCGTTGTAACGCCAAGGAACTCTCTACACCTTGCCTCTTACAAGCAGCATATCGTTGTTTNATTGTAATATGAGAGTAGAATATATTCAATAAATTGCTTGTTAACTTAGAGCGTTCAAATTTTTAAGTTTGTATTTCATCTCTGTATAATTGTTTTTTTTTTTGTTTTGTTTTTTTTGGCATTGGCTACTTTAGACCATACAGCCATAAATCATATACAGGGTTGTACCCTTCAACTTTTATGGAGTATTGGAATTTTCCACAACTATCTAGTGCACAAAAGGCAAAGCGTTAGCTTTATCACCTAATTATTTATTGATATATATACATAAATACTTGTTTTTTTTCTTCTGTTATTCCCCTCCCATTTCTACCGGGCTCGTTTTCGCGTAAACATCAGGGTTGCAATATTTTCTAATTGGGCATTAAACTAACGGTAAAAGTGATTTGTACGGTGCGCTGTTTACAGAATCGAAGTACAACATTTTCTTACCCTAGAATTTTCAGCGGCCTCATTTTCTGAAGAAAAACAACCCTGCTGCATATAGACCAGGTAGAGGTCCAAATAGAAGTACACAATTCCATGGTACCTTACAATTCACCTTAGCCAAACCAACATCTATTGCACAAATAGATGTTAGTCTACCTAGTAGACTGATTAATTTTTCCTAAAAAATCTAATGAGATAACACCAATACCTGCATATCATAGTTTTGGACTAGTTAAAAAAAATATTTATGTATATATATGAACAAATAATGAGGTGATTAACTGAACGCGTGTTTTGTTTGCTTTTTGTGTACTAGAGACAGACGTGGAAAATACGAATACCCCATAACGAACAAACAAACAACATAACAAGTAAAGGGTGCAATTGGATAAATAAATTGGAGTAAAAGTACATTGGACTAAAGAATTACCGGTACTCCTTTAGATGGTTACTCCCCTATTTTTATTTACAAAAATGGGGAGTAACCAAGGATTCTTTAGTTTGTTACTCCCCTAATATTTTTTTTATTGTTAAAAGAAAATGAAAGATTAGGGAAAAAGGCACTTTTCCAATGTACAGTCAAATGTACATTGTGACAAAGGAATATCACATTTTT